>UZAE01013821.1:0-18871 GCA_900617975.1 Rodentolepis nana | reverse complement strand
TTTTGCTGCCATTACATGATTTTTAACAGTAGCATTGTGGGGGTGTGCGATAGACTTATCTCCACGTGGTGCACCCTGGGCAAAGTATACTCATACGGCAAAAAAGTCTATCAATGAACAGTTGACTTCTCACTTCAAACTACCATCACCTCACTCGTTGGCATATTCGACTATTTCCACAGTACTCACCTCACCTTTGTTCTACCTTTGTGTTTGTCTCTTACATCTTTGAAGCACTCTTCTGTTCCCCACCCCCTATCGACTTTTTCAATTTGATGTTTCTTCCCCTCAATGAAGCCTGAAGTAAACTAAAGGGCTAATGATAACCATCAAGACGCCTGCCATTTGTTATAAAATAAATAAATAACAGTAGCATTGGAATATTGGATAATTGCGCATAACAGGGATTACACATGGCAGTCCCTCTTGAATTATTCAAGCTTATCGATTTATTTATGAAGATGGTAAAATTTTATTTTATTGTTCTCACAAGCGGATGCATAGTGATATTATTTTATTATTGTACTGAGAATCGCACGACGGGACTCAGAATTCTCACTTTTTTTCTTTTCTCACTTCAGGCGTAGAGACACCCATTTAACCGGATGTCAACTTGGAGAAAGCTATTCTGATTGGGTGACGAAGCAAAGACTGTTGACTCTCAGAGAAAAAGGAAATTTGACTTTAAAAATTAGTGATCCTGCGAATAATTCGAGAATATTGCTTACTTTTTCGCGAATATTTGCAAGGGTTCTTTGTGGCTTGAATTGGTTGCCATAAAGGGTTCTTTATTACCTATATTTGTGTAGGACTCAGTCTATCGGCACAAAAGTATAATTGAAAAGTCCAATATCTGGGATATTAGAGTGCGCTATAATAAGATAATTAGTTCTTTTAAAAAATTGGCATTGAAATTCAAGAAATTATCACTTAATGGGGAATTATTCATGACTTGCTATTAACTATGATCTTTTATACAGGTTTAATCAGTAGAAATTAAAAAGAGAAAACACGAGATATGACTTGAAAGTATTCTATTAAGAAGTTCAGATATGCAATTCATCCAACTGGAGAATATGATCAGTAATTAAACATTTCATAAAATTAAATTTTGGTAATTATTAGCTGGGAAGGTCACTGAATAAGCCCTCCTGCACTTTTAGCAAATTTCTATCTCACACGAGATTCCTTCCCTCAAACTAGGTATTGTTGTAAATTCTGAGGGCACACGACAAGTCTTAAGGACCCAGTCTCCAACTTTGTCTCTTAAAGGGGTATATGAAATGGTATTTTATGATCTATGCTAATATATATATATATATATATATATATATATATAGCAGATGGGATGATTAGGAATGACGCACAGTCTGGGAAAGGGACTCAAATGGGTTGGAACAAAACTTGTGAATGCAATTGAAGGGACTCACTGGGGAGATGAGTCGCACATACGTGGGTACTAGGGGTTAACATGAGAACTGGACTGATACAACGGATGCCATCAGGCGTGAGAATGTGGTAATATTGAGATTATTTGAATGAATGGCAGTGACAAATGTTAGTCATGATTGAATAATGAGAGTGAGTCGGACTTAGTCAAAAAAGTTGCCCGATTAACTTTTCGCCAATTTTCATTGAACAGTGTGTGTGTGTAGTGATGATTTAAAGCAGTTTGATTAAAGTGAAATCGAAGGGTCGGAGTTATTCGATAGAAAAATCATAAAGAAATTGGCGATTTTCTTATTTTAGAGTTCAAAATCATGGTACTGGTTAGAGACCTAACTTTACTTGGAATTACAAACCGTATTTAGTTTAAAAAGCTAGAGTTAACTAACGTAGGGAATCCACTTCATGATCTCTATCTTCCCAGACGAACTTAGTTACCAACGTTAATGATACACACACAATTACTTATCACTAATTATTAAATGAGATTGCCGTGGGGGGGGGGTATATTTTAATACGTTAAACTAATCAAACTAATCAATTACATATAGTGATCAGTATTGGCACAGTATTACCTTAATGCCATTAATATTTGTTTTAAATGTTTGGTGAAGTCTACTCAAATGACTCCTTTCAAGAAAAAAATTCAAGATAACCACACGCCTGTGTAACGTATGCTTTCTTTATTAAAATTACTTCTTTTTCATATCCATTCGAATAGACGTGTTTTGGCAATATGCACATATTCACCTATTTTCTCTACATATTAATCAGATATCAATATTTATTCCTTGAATTGGTAAATATTTATTTTTTCAAGTACTTCTGTTCTCTAAGTGTAACGTTCACTGATCGAGAGTTAAAGATAAGCATAGAACCCTGAAAGGTGATACATTTCCCACTTAGGTAGAAAGGTGAATTTGCCTGTCAATTAGGCAGCGAAGCACCTTCCAATCGTCTTTAAAATTAATTAAAACATACTCTCCAGCATTAGTACAGCAAATATTTGTTTCAATAAACGCAAGACTTACGAACTACCATTTCAGTTGCAGATTCATCTATCTTTATTGAGAATGACATGAAAGTTCGATGCTCAATAGAATCTCTATTTTTTGGTTTACCACTGGGAAATTTACTATATTTCTGGAAACTTAAAAATAAATTGTATTAAAAAATAAAACAAAATGATTGCATCATGAGGTGAACACTTTTCCTCTTGAAGCTGCAAAGAGGCTACTATAACACGTCAAGATAATTAAGGTTAAAATGACATTTTTTTAACTTTTTAAAATTAAAATTTTATAATCATACGAATCTAGCCAAATGGGAAAATATATTGAAATTTTGTATAGAATAGGAAGAACAAGAAATTTAATCAACTCGTTCTAATCAGTTTGCATATGCTCCAAGTAGAATACCACTCGTTCAAAACTCATCCAGAGAAATGCATGGATGGTTGTTTCTAGAAAGTAGAGAATTGGTTAAATGTGAATTTTTCATAGATATGGCTCAAAGCTGGCATCTTTGAACCCTCGTCTACTATTCTTGAAAAAAATGGACGTGTTTATTACTAATCTGAATTATTGATTTATCCAAAAGTTTGATATTTCCTTTTGAGGTTTGGTTTTTAACAAAAAGACAAGGCTTTTCAAAATTCCAAAATTGTAATGTTATCCACAACTTTCTAACTAGATCGGCTGATCTCAGATTTCACTTGAAAGTTTGTTCTCGCTACTCACACAATAAAATATGTGTTTCTTCTTAAAGCTAGGTACTTAATACCTGCTAGACAAATTCAAATCAATTCAATACCGATCAGAAAGTGGAAACATATTCACCCGTCAGTTAAAAAATTCTTAAATTCTTAAATCAGGCACTTTAAAGTTCTTTAATCTTAATTACTGAAATTAGAGATTGTATTATTTAATCAGATTTTTGAAGCATTAACTCACTTAAACAGCTTTTTCTAAACTGCTTCTCTATTAAAGACTAAGATGAATGTACATTCAAATATTTTATTGTCACGAATAATCCATATTCAACAATAACACCCAAATATACAACTCAGGCGACAATTTTGCGGCATAATTTATTGCACTTCATAATTCAGTATAACAAATTTTTTCCTCGTTTGGTTTTACCATGCAATTTATTTTAATTTATTACCTATTATTCCCATGATTAAGCTTCTGCGTCTTTTCCTTTCCCTCGTTCATTTTTCCAATTGATATTTGAGTCTGCGGTAGGTTGGAGGGCAATTGATGTTTTGATATTCATTTCCCCCCCTACCCCCACTCACCCCTCTCTACCACCCAAAAAAAATACACCACAATGGAAGAAGGCCTTGGGTAAAAATGAAAGGCATATATTGTATGGAAGTGTAAAAACACATAACCGTGGTAAAGTGAATACAAGGTTGAGTGGACAGCCAATTTGAAAACCAATAACATGATATCGCGGACGACCTGGGTGGTCCAAATTTGGCATGATTCGAGCTTCTAAAGGAGCTAGTAGTGCTTGTATTTGAACCCCTACCTTTCCATTATTTCTTCTTAACGGAAGTGTTGTCGGAAGGCGTTTTAGCACACTTCTTCTCCCTCGCTACATCGAAAAAGTAACAGACGCTTTCCCAATTATTCAGCCACTACAAGAGGGAGGAATCCCATATATGTGATTTATAATAGTGGGTACTCCTGGAGAGGGTAAGACCACACGCAGCGCGAATAAACGCCAGTGAACAACGCATTTCCAGCTTCGTTGTTTTTTTAATGTAGCTCGTGGGTCTCTTGTTGAAGACTATTATTGTGGAGAAATTGTTGTACTGGAAGGGTATTATTCAGCCGTGGTCTTTGGGTTGGACTAAATCGGATAGACAATGCTTCAATTTATACATTTCTGCGTGAGAAAAAAATTACCTTGTGCATAATCTATAAACCTATATGCCATATAATTATTGACAATTTCTTCGCTTTTAGAGTGCAATATTGAAATTACTTGTGTAAATTGCAGAAAAGACGGTTGCAAACTGTTGCTTCCCGATGCGCTTTCAGTGGTGGGAATGGTCAGTTTGGTCAATTGAATGGCTGACAGAATGACAGTATTCGATTGGCTCGAATCTTTAAATCAAGTTCTTCCAAAACTAGAAAGATGCATAAAAGATAGGTAACCTCAAACTTGAAAGTCGTTGAAGGGGAGGGGGGAAGGGGTTGGAGGAGGCGTAACCCGTTCAATACAGTTATTTGGTTCAAGATACTGAAAGCTCAACGTTTTCACACATTTTTTGAAAATCCTTATATTTAATAACCCACAATGTGCCCCTAGGAAGTTGAATTTGTTTAATTATATTAAAACAGTACTGATATTGCATTTCAAAAGGAGGAAGCGACACACTCTATGGTAACTAACTGAGCATCCTTTGAACAAAATTACCTTGTTTTTTCAAATGAAGAAGTTTAATCGTTGAGGCTGTTTTCACCAAGAAAGGTTTAGTTTCTCAATCTTTATTATACTACCTTCTCAAGTAGAAAATGCAAGGATCGTCTTGAATAAAATTTCTCAAATAACCAAGTCTCCTCTACTTGAGGAACAGGGAGTTCGAATCGTCTATGCGAATCTAGGGGCTGAAATTTTCTATATTATGATACCATAACTGATCATACAGTCAGCTTCTATAATTGTTCCAAATTCAGGACTACTTGACAAGACGAAGAGAACATGATCGCGGGAACCAATCATTTCAATCTAAATGTTGGAATGAGGCCAAAATTGTCAAAAAATACTCATTGAGGCCTTTCTTTAATGCACTAGAGTGTGCAAAACAGTGCATTCTATTGCACAAATCGGTCTGTTTTAGCATGCGAATAAATAAGTGAATTGATTGGTGTAATTAGTTGCTTATTACAACTCATGATTACTCATGCACGGGAAGAAGTGAATGAATGATTCATACGCGCAATACTGTTAATAAACACCACAATGAGTCATTTTTTCCAGGCTTTAGAAGGAGCGTGATTGATTAGATTTTTAATAAATCGAATATACAACCAGTTGATTTAATAATTAGACATAACTTTCTTAAACTCGTTCTAAAGCAGGAAATCATGTGCTTATTCTTCCACTAAAGAAAAAAAGGTAAAAAATTGTGTGCAGTCAAGTAAAAGAAAAGGAATTCAATAAAAAAGCGCAGTTCCGAAAAGTTATTTTAATAATGAAATAATTGTTTAAAATAGTAATAGCCGATTGGTAGGAAATTATCAATTAAGTGACTATTTTTGTCTAATTGAGCTACGCCAGTATTTAAAAGGAAAAAAGTGAAACTAAAATGAAATGAAAGACATGCAAAGGCTGATAGGAAGTTACAGACGCACTGACCATCGGAGTATTAATGTGGCTAAGGAAATGAACACCTAATCTCTCTGAAAAGGTCATCACGACCCCTGATTTCCATCAATTCGTCGTGCAAACTGAAATGCCACTTTTTTCTACATTGACGGACACGATCATAAAAACTGACCACGAGATTCTCAAATTGAAAGAAGACTTCATCATTTTTTTCGTTTATGTCAACGTCCTCATTCACTACTTTCTCATTATCGTGACGTGACCAACGTTTTATTCCTTAGCCTCACTTTGTTGCCTTTCTCATTACCGCCACTACGATCTCCCAAGGATCTAATACAAGCAACAACAACGGCATTACCCTCCTGATCCTTATTTCTTGAACATGTCTTAGTCCTTTCAGGAGGTGGCGAATAGAAAATATGTGCGCTCTCAATGGTTGAGTGCTATTGTTTCCCCTCCAGCGTTCTCTACTCTCTTCATATGTTGATCTGAAATTCCCCTTCCTCCCTCCCTCCCTCCCTTCCCTCAGGGTCCATGTCCGCACCCTATGTCAAAATTGCTTCTCTCTCCACAAGGGAGCATTTGCCGACATCAGGTCCAGTCACTTAATTCAGAGATGCGAGAATGAAATCTGCATTCGTTTGAACTGTTTCCAATTGTCACAGTTTGAGAATAGTGATTTTAAATGTCCTCTCGCCTCCTTTACAATAACTCAATTTTCGTATGCAAGATTACAACTATTGGTCCTAGTTGTCACATAGTCTTAAAGCTATTTAACACAGGAAGTAACTTATTCACCACATAAACACCTTTAATGGACTTTTATTTCGTTTTTTTTCATTAAAATACCATAAATGAGTGAAAATAGTTAATTTCCTTTTTGTTATAAATCAGGGCTATATAGAAAATTTGAAATTGTTTTCGTCTGAGATGTTAATCTGCGTTTCTAAGGAGAGACTTACATTGAAGCTGAATTTATTCAATAGCAAAGATTAATAACACAATCACACTTAACTATGCCCCTCACTATACGTTCTAAATTGAAGACATTTTATGACATTCCAAACTGTTCATCCTTTCTTTTTTTAAAATCGAAATCTTTTTTTGACTCCTGTCACTCTTAATGATTTAAAATATTTTCCCATGGTTACTGAGGATTACAAGCAGCCAACTGAGCATATTTAAATCTGCTGGTTTCATTCAGATGATTGTTATAAATTATGTATACATCTAGGCCTGCGCTCATGGATTATCAATATATCTAATTCAATAAGTATATTCACTTTTGAGTTATTGATTTCTAATTTAGGAAATCGATTTTCACCATTTACTATTTAAGGTAAATTTATATTTGTATTTTATCATGACGTGGTGGAAACTTTATAATCTGACCATTAATTGAGTCTACTTTCAGATTTAGTTTGTCAAGTAGTGATATTATTAAAACAGACAGTCAATATGTTTTAAGGAAGCAGAGTTCATTGCAGTTTATTCAAGTGCACTTGGCATGAACCCCTACTTAATTGTTTGTTTTTCAAATGAGTAAGTCAATTTGATAATTAGTTATTTACCTCCATGATTATTTTGGAAGGTGTAATACCAAATGAATATCTCTTCAGTCGCTACTTCAAACCCACACCCTCTCCCCTCCCCCCCCCCCCCCCCCCGCCTCCAACATGATTTATTATTTCACCGACAAATTAACTCTTCAACTTTTACAACTCCTTTCTCCTCGAGTTAATTGTTGGAACATGACACGACGTAACGGTGAACAGGGGGTTCCAGAACTGACAAACTCAGCACCCCTATGTGTTGTTTTCGCCAACTGACACGCATGGTCATTTATTTTGAAAGTACTGGAGTCAAAGCAATTTCATATAATTTATGTCATGGAAGTGAAGAGATTTATTTCAATCCAACGAGAGGAATTAGTGAATGAGATTAATAGTTTTGCCACCCTGAATTTCAGAATGACTTACGGGGCTTAATTCGGCTAGTCAATTAACCCAGCGCTAGTTAGCTTTTACTCCAAGGCTTTGCAAATTTGAAGAATTGAAAAAAAACAACTTGAAGAACTAAATGAACAGAAAGGAAGCAATGATCTAAATAGCAATGAGAAAGGAGTATCATTTCTGCTAATGACAAAACAACTTAAAATTGTAGAAAAGCAGCAGACTTATCCTCTAGAGGGCGAATGAGGTTATAACATCAAGGAATCTTGCACCATTTAATTTTGGGGGTACTGCCCCATTGTATATATTTGATCAAATAAACTTATCTTGTTACGTTAGAAATTTCTAAATTCAACGCCTAAACTCTTGGGTATTGATCTGAGTAAAATAATCGATTAATTAATTAGAATGTGCAGTCATAGCCTTTAACTAGGGACCTCTCCTTATTAAAGAATGAGCCAGTAGACATGGAAGTCGCTTTCCTTTACAAAACTTAGATAAAATGTACGTCAGTCGTTAGGAAAGTTGGTATTTGCCATGGCAAAATGCTCGTTTCCTACCTCAAGTTAATGGCCTTATCGGTGCATTTAGTTGTCACAATAGCGACGTAAAGATCTGGAAGTTCGTATCTGAGTCCCTTTCAAATGAAATTAGTGGGAGGATTTTTAACAATCTTTATAAGGTGTCCCAAAACATGTATACACACACTTAAACTAATTGTAAACATAGTGTTTATTGGCATTTCATTAGTTCATTTACTTGAACTTTCTGTAGCACTCTCTTATGCCAAACATTGGAGAAGACTTTGAAGACGAAGAGCTTTACTTTCAGCACGAAGTTCCACCCCCCCCCCCCCCCCCCACATTACCATCACGATGTTAGGTCATTCCTTGATGCGTTCTTGCCAAACAAAGGGATTGGATCAAAGTGGACATCAATTTGAGAACAAACAGGGATTAACAATGAAGTTGTACTTGTAAAATATTTTTTACGCATTTTTAGGACACCCTGTAGATGCTAGGAAAATGGCATAAAAAGTGTACACTTGTTAATCTATTACACTTTGCTCATTTCCACATTTATTCGGAGAGTTAGTCCTGGATTTCAACTTTCTTAATGTTCTTAATGTTAGTGACAAATGAGAATTAGGTGAAACGTTTTTTGATATCTAAAGTTTCAATCTCCCCTACCGTCCAAAAATTTTGAAAAATCCTCGGGTTAACGTGTTTTAGAAGAAAGCAAAATTACAAGTGCTATTTCATTTCGGCATGAGTTGTAAAGATTGGCAATAATCAAATTAAAAACCGATTGCTATTGGTTTAATTAGCACCTAGATTTGGGATAGGGAATTTTGCACCAGTAATGGAGCGTAGGTGTAAACAATGCCTTAATTCACATTAAATTCTAATTTGGCTAATTTTCTCACTTAGTTTTCTATCAGGATTAAAAACGGTTGTTCTTATTCACGCACGACAAGAGTTTGGGACACCGTTTTGGGGAGCTTTTTGTGCCTTAGGAACATGAGAATAGTAACACTTTCCCCTAATTAATGAGAGCGTCTGAGATATTCCCATGCAAACCGCCTGGCACATTGTTTTTTTAATAACGGCCGCCCTATTAGCAGATTGAAACAAAATTGCGAAATTCTGAATAGCGAAAGGGATTCAGCTCTTTTTTAAACTGAGCCGAAAGTGTTTTATCTTCCAAGAAAATTATGCGTGCAAAATGCTGAATCGAAATTGAAATAAAAATATGCCAGCAGATATAAGCCAACCGCCTGTCTAATATGACCATGATTATTGATTGGCGCTCTTAATTTACCTCACTTCAACGAAATAATTTGCGCAACTTTCCATAGAAGGAATGCCATTGGAATTGATCTAACAACGGCTAAAGATGAGGGCATCAAGAAGATGTCGACATCTTAGAATCAACCCCAAAGCCATTTTCTTCTTTCAATAGTTGAGGGTTAAAATGATCTTACAACTTATAAAATAGGTGAAATGATAATTTCTATATCATGGTTGGTAATGTGGAGTTCACATTCCTAACATGATTAAACTGCTCGCATCCAAACATTCTGGGGGGCTTCTCAACTAATCAGCTGACAAAGTTCATCCAAATGTTTGCCGTAATTGTATTTCCAAAAAAAACGCTATACTCCCTATGCGTCTGCTTGTTCTATCCCAGAGAGATAGCCATACTAATTTTGGGAGCCTATCAGTACTTGAATATTTTGACAGGGAATGCCGACGGTTTATTGGTAAAGCAGTCCACAATTTACGTTTGGATTTTTGACTTCAACTTATGAACTTTCTTCGTTTCATTTAATTTGACTTTTGTTTTTTTTAATTAGTCTGACACAATTTGAAAGTACTTCTGCAACATATCCAGTATCGTTTAAAGTTATAATAATTATTACGCTTGACCATGTGAAAAGCGCCGAAGACATAAACTTTATTTTTATTTTAGATTTAGGTCATACAATTTGTACTTACTAAGTGCATTTAAAAATTATTTTCTAATTTACTACCTTTCACTTTACTGGATTCTAAGTGAACTACTGTCATCGCTATCCTACTTTTTTCTTAATGGGGTGTGCGATAGACTTACCTCCACATGGTGCACCCTGGGCAACGTATACTCATACGGCAAAAAAGTCCATTAACCGACAGTTGACTTCTGACTTCAAACTACCATCACCCCACTGTATGTCGTATTCGACTACTTCCACAGTACTCACCTCACCCTTTTTCTACCATTTCTACCTTCGTCTTTGAAACACTCTTCTGTTCCCCCCCCACACCGTCTCGACTTTTTTCACTATGATGTTTCTTCCCCTCTGTGAAACCTGAAGTCAACTAAAGGGCTATTGATAACCATCAAAATGCCTGCCATTTGATACAAATAAATAAACTTTTTCTTAATAGCAAGCTAATCTGAACAATTATCCATTTATCTTCGGTATGAATTTTTTACCAAAACTGAATCCCATTAATCAAGCTAATTTCAACTTATCAAAATTCATTCAAGTGCTTTTTTTATAGATAAACTAGAATATCCATTTAACAATGTGTCTCAAAAAAATTCCTACTCATTTAACACCGTTTAATAAGGTTAATGCTTCAAACAAATCAGCTAAATTTGAGTTACGGAAATGTTTGTGTCAGTGAGTGTTATCTCCATTAGGTAGAGAAATAACAGCTGAGATTCAACCCATCTATCAAAATTGACAGCGACTTTGCTTCCTGCGATTTGAGCTTCGATAATGACCTAAAAATGACCCATTAACCGGACACAGGCAATGATAAGTATTTCACTCAGAGCAAGTTATTAACTTAATTTTTTGAAAAGTTTGTTTGATTAATTCGAATAAAATTAATCTTATGAACTGGTTAGGGTTGAAGGTAAATTGTCCAATATTTATATATTTACTTATACTAAATGGCAGGTGTTTTGATAGTTCTAATTATCCCTTTAGTTGATTTCAGGCTTCACAGAGGGGAAGGAAAATCAAAGTGAAAAAACTTGAGAGGGGAGGGGGAACAGAAGAGTTTTTCAAAGATATAAAAGTGACGGACACAAAGGTAGAATAAAGGTAAGGTGAGGTGAGTACTGTGGAAGTAGTCGAATACGACATACAGTGGGGTGATGGTAATTTGAAGTCAGAAATCAACTGCAGGTTAAAAGGCTTTTTTGCCATATGAGTATACGTTGCTCAGGATGCACCACATGGAGGTAAGTCTATCGTACACCTCAATTACATTCAGCTTTTATGAAATTGGCAAGTCTTGCTTTCATTTGCTCGTGTATTTCATACTCAATTGTCCGATATTACGCGTGCGGTCTTTAATAAATAAATTGAGATACTATTTTACGAATTTAAAGTAATTAATGCAGGGTGTGCGATAGACTTACCTCCACGTGGTGCATCCTGGACAACGTATACTCATGCAGTAAACAAGTTTAATAACCAGCAGTTGACTTCTCACTTCAAATTAATATGACCCCACTGTATGCCATATTCTACCACTTCCACAGTATTCACCTCAACTTACCTTTTTCTCTACCTTTTGGTCGATCGGTCTCTTTTTTATCTGCGAATCATTATTCCCTCTCGAGTTTTTGACACTTTGCTGTTCATCCTTCTCCCCTCTGTGAAGTCCGAAGTCAGCTCCAGGGCTAATGGTAACTATCAAAACGCCTGCCATTTGAAATGAATAAATAGTAGTTAATGACCCAATACGGTAGTGGTTCGAGTTGATGAGGACTTTGAATGAACAGTAAGATACATAGGCGACATTTTAAGTATTTGAATCGATGATTTTTAATCCTTTATCGCTTTTCAAGCCAAAGAAATGCTATTTGTCAGTTTGTTCAAAATTGGGTTTTAAAAAGGGTATTTTAGATAAGTTATTTTTCATGGCATGATTTTTAAACTGTTCCATTAGTTTATGGTGATTAAAGATGGTTTAATGATTTAATTTATAGACAATAAATTGAGAACTTATCAAATTTCGAGTGTACGTATACGAGTGACTAGTGCTTTGAAAAAAGTTGGCTTTTTTGAAGGGGAAATGCTTTTATTTTAATTTTAATTTGAGAACATAGGTCATCCCTCCGGAAGTTAACATTCGTTAGTAACTGATTTGAAATGGTTTTAAAAAACAAATTGCGATTTTAATCACATAATGGCACAATATGGCATAATGTGGAAATGTTCTCAATTTTGAGATTTGAAATAAATTCGTTTGACGATCATTTTATCTAATCCAAGACCTAGGAAAGTAAAGAAGATTGAAGAATTAATATGAAAACTTTTTCACATTAGTTTAATAAAATAACTAACAAAGGAAACCTCTATTTTAGTTAATAAATTATGTTGACCTTTAAGAAGCGGAAAATGGCAGCCATTCTCTCTTAGGCAAACAAGTTCCTTCAGGGAAGCGTTGTTTAATCAAACGAAATTCTACAACTTTCACAATGATGCGGATAAAGAGAAGTATTGAACAATGTCGGAAGAGATAATATATAAGAGAACTGAATAACCTAAAAAACATTTTTTCATTGTCTAGTAGGCACCAATAATAACAAATTCAAATATATTCACTGGATGTTAGAGAGTGCACGATTGCCATAACCATAAATTGCATCCCCTAACATCACGTGAAGATATGGTCTTCCAGAATTATCATCAAAATCTCAATCATTAATTTATTGATCCCCCATACACAAGTGTTGGTTCATTAGAAGCGGAAGAGATTGTTCAAGTACACACAGATCAGGTGTTCCTACCCATACAACATTAGTTTTAGTCTAATTATGATTCAATCAAAGTAAAATCTAAGACAAACAGATGAATGGACGTCAAGTTCGTGCAGAGATTGGGCATCCTGTTGATAAAAATCACGATGACTTCCGAGGTGGGAGAGGTGGTGGACACCCATATTTTGATGGATTACTTTGGCACTACTCTTTTTGGCTTCATATTACTTTTTGAGAGTTTTTCGATGTCTTGATGCATTTAAGTACATTGTAGCACTCAAGATCTAGGGCACTCATTAATCCTTCTCAATATAAGCCAACTTTCAAATTTAATTACTCATTTTGAACTATTTATTGCCCTTCTCACACCAACCTGAACTGGGTTAGGTGAAATACACAGGTCTCCGTAGAGATATCCATAAAGTTGTGTAGTACTTCGGGTGCAAACGTGAGTCCTTACAGAAGTTCACACTCAGATCGCAACAAAATTCGTAAATTCAGGAGTGAACTCTTGAACATTTCACATTTCACTTATAACATCATTCTATACGAGTTCTTCTCTCATGACCTTCGTGTCAATAAAGTGAGCATGCATTGAGAGTAAAAATGAGGCGAAGCGACTAAACCGATCATCATAGTAAAATCCGGTGAATAAGCACTGAACGTCGCAACTAAATATTGTTCAACCTGATTCCACAAATCTAATGAAACGAGGCTACTTGTTACATTGGCAGTGTTCTCAACATCACGAGTACTTGATGCAATGGCCTTGTAAATTTAGAAAGAGTTTAAAAATAGTTATATTTGCTGCAAATGACAGTTTTGGGTTGCCCCAAAAGCAATTTTCAGTATTTGAAACTAGCATGTACATAGGTATTGCTCTACAATCGGATGAATGTAAGTTGGCTTTCCAAACACCAGCATAAGAAATGCATGCAAATACAGATCTTTACTCCTGAGAATTAATAGTAGAAACTCCCTGACGGGAGCAAATTTTTACCTCAATTTAAACGAATTTAAATCTTTCAACGCAGTGGGGTCTTGGTAGTTTGAAGTCAGAAGTCTATTAATCGGCAGTTGACTTCTGACTTCAAACTATCAAGACCCCACTGCATTTCATAATCGACTAAATCACAGTACGCACCTCACCTTTTTTCTACCTTTGTGTATGTCTGTCCCTTTTACGTCTGCGAATCATTATTCTGTCCCCATATCGACTTTTTGCCACTTTGATGTTCCTCTTCCTTTCTGTGAAGCCCGAAGTCAACTAAAGGGCTAATGCTACCTATCATAACGTCTGCCATTTGAAATAAATAAATAAATAAGATCTCTCAATGCCAAATCTCCGCTTAATTTTTGCAGAGAGGCAGCAGATACAAAATGGATTATATGCAAAGCAACGTAGTTCCACAGTTCCTATCTTTTTTTAATGAATATGCCATAATGAAGCTGTGTACTCCTTGTTTTAATCGTCTCCATGACGTGGGCAGTTTATTATTCAACTTCGTGAATTCACAATCAACCTAAAATATTTCTTTTTCATATATCTCACAATCCTTTCTATTTCTTTTGTGAAGAAATAGAATAGAGAGAGAGAGAAAAAAACTGGACGATGAAAGGCTGAAAGGAGGGAGTTGGAGGCGAGGCGGGGGGGGGGGGGGGNCGTTTTATAGATTTAAATCCCCCTCTCTCTCTCTTTATTGTTTGTCCTTCCGATATGCGGAAAAGCGGACTTGCTTAAAGATTGCACGCGCTGGCTTCAAATAGGTAACTACTTAATAAAGTAATAATCAAAAGAAGTTAGTCAGTGGTTAAGAGAATGATCAAATTAGCTAATGATCTCCATTTTCACATGACAAAATAAGAGCTGATTTATGAGTGCATGAAATTGGGTCTAGCGTTTGTCTGCCTCTTCTATAGGACCCCTCACTATTTTATTAATTCTTAAAATATTGATTTATAAGGAATATGAAAAAATATCTTTGTCTTCCAGGTTATCTAGCACTTAAAAACAAAATGTGACTTTACCTGGATTTTAAAGGAGACGGAAAGGTCTAAAAATCGAGTTTTGATAAGTTGGCTCAAGGAAGCTAATATCCTAATTTTTATAGTATTTGTTTTTCATTCGATCAGTCACGACGCAACCGACCACGTCCCTACCTTCAATTTCTATTCCGATTAATCTTTAATAAGTGTTTGAAAAAAGTGATTTTAACAGTTTCAATTTTTACGAGACTGAATAATGTTTCAGCAATAATTAAATTCCCAAGTCAAATGAATGATATGATCCATTTACTAAACTTTGTGAACGTATCAAAGACATTTTGAAGTTGATTTGATTAATATAATTCACGTAGATGAATTTTGGAAGCAGGAAAACAATTGTACTCTGATTAGTTAGGGTTCAATAAGCCATGAAATAGGCGTTTTCCATTTTTTTCAACTTCGAATCGATGTCTTCCTCCACCAGGCCTATTTCGTGACAGCAGGTTTTCAGATGTTTTCTCGTGATTATAATTTTTATGCGCTCGTCTTTCCAGAATGTTCGAATTTTAAACTACTGTTTCAAAAGAAGGGTCACACATTCAATCTTCCATCATACGACCGATGTTATTCATGAAAATTATTAAACGAATAACTTTTAAAATACTATACATTAATAGCGTATAACAAACAATATTTTATTTCTAAATTTGCTCTATTTTATAGTCTAGTATAGAGCAGCTTTCCCCAATTTCCGGCTTGAAAGGTTAGTTCATTCAATATAAGAAAAAATTGTCAATTCTGTTTTTTTTTAATCAAATTTTCACGCCCCTATCGACTCAAAACAATAAATATGAGACAAAATTTTTCTCCTTTTCAAATTTTGCTATTTTTCCTAGACAACTTTTTTCCTAATAACAAATTTTGTCAATTTTAGTTGACTTTTACTGTAGAAAAACAAATTAGATTTAAATTACTTAATTAACTTCGTTATTACTAAAAGAAAAAGTGAATAACAAAAGAGATTTAATATCATTGAAAAGAAGGCATTGAAAGTTTGATTACTATTTAAAAATCTATATTAATAGTGAGGGGTGTGCGATAGATTTACCTCCACGTAGTGCACCTTGGGAAACGTATTCTCATACGGCAAAAAAGTCTATAAACCGGCAGTTGACTTCTGACTTTTAACTACCACGACCCCACTGTATGTCATATTCGATCACTTTCACTCTTCATCTACCTTTGTGTCTGTCTCTTTTACATCTTTGAAACACTCTTCTGTTCCTCCCCCCTCTCGACTTTTTTTTCAATTTGATGTTCCTCTTCCTCTGTGAAGCCTGAAGGGCTAATGATAGCTATCATAAAGCCTGCCATTTGATATAAATAAACAAATTAATATTAATAATGAAAGGAATGTGGAATTTATTACTCTTTGGTTCTAATTTATAATGAGTTTGCAAAAGCGATAGATCTGTTTAGGCCAAACTCCTGATTGAAACTCTTGAATGATTCAATTCGTCTTGTGCAAAATTTAAATCGATTTAGTTTATTTACAAGTAGTTAGAAATTAAATTTAAAAAATGTCAAATAGTTTTATTTATGAGAACATAATGAAATGGCATCTTAAAATTAAAAAAAATTTCTAAGGAGCAGCGAAGAATGAGGTGGGGGATAGTATAAAAGAATAAAACTAATTCACACAAAATCGAGTCATCTGCAATTTTAATGAAGTTATAACTGATTAAACCACACTTTAATATTCCAAATGCCTAATTTTTTATCGTTTGAACTTTAGATTTCTTAAGAATGGTTCAGATAGGTGCTTGTTAAAGTCTATTGTCATAACTGTGAAATAGGTCAAACACGCTTTTCTTAATTCATGATCAGGTGTTTATCTTCAAAAATTGCCTGCAAGTTTTTCGGGGAGTGACTAAATAGTCGTCTCTTCGAATATTTAATTTAATATAATTGAGCAGTTAATATTTTCGAATTCATTTAAAATTTAATTGATGTATAAAAGGCCTTTCTACTCTGTTGAAGGATCGATATATTCACTGTAGATATAAATTTGGCATTTTTACCAATTTGGAGACTGTCAGAATTTCACTTTCATTATAAATACTTTCTTTTCATTATTATTAATAAACCCCTATTCACTGAAAGACACTACCTAGTTATTAATCTCAAAATTAAAATCAATTAAACTGCCAGGACTTTTGAGTGAGTTTATGTGTGTTCGCAAACACCGATTTCTTAAATGGACTACTTCTTCCAGAAAAAGTGCTCCAATTTTATATGCAACTGTCAAATATTCCATTAGTCGGAAGTCATCATGATGCTGATGCCTATCAAATTGCCAATCACTAATTAATTTAGAACTGAAAGGCTATTTTGAGTTGGTAGTTTTTTTCTCCCTGTCTGGATAATAAGACGTCAAACTTGCCTAAGTAAATTTAACTTTAATTAGGTTATGCATAATATCATCTAAATCAATATATATATATATATATACATATATGTAGACAGTATTAACATCTTAGTTTACTTTCCAAGAATTACTGAAGGCAATTTGACCAGGTTGCACATTAATCTAGAACCGACCAGATGTTGAGGAAAGTTACTTTTATATAAAAGCTGTGTTCTTAGGGAAATTTTAACCCTGGGAACTAATTTTAAATGGAAACATCTTCCGAATGTTCTTTTAAGAGGAAGATTTTTTCATCTTTTAATGACCACTATTATTTTTTTTAATTATTTCACACACACACACTGAACATATGGAACTCCTTGATCCCTTGTTTTTTTACCTCCCGCAAAAACTGGGCCTTATTTAAACAATATAGATATATTTTTTATTTTAATGTTTAAATTAATGTTGATTAAAGAAGGGGAAGAAATATTCGCTTGGTTTTTTTAACTGAAATCATCTCGTATAAGACATTAATCAGCTTATTTGGAAGCAAATCCCTGACTGAGGTAAACAACTGGTAATTGAACGAGTTAGCAAGTGAAAATCAAATTACTTTGCTTTTAATGTGGTAAATGTTTTCGTATCTCTTGCCAACTTTCAACTGACCAATTAATTTTTTAGGTATTATTGTTTTATGGAATGAAATTGTATTTTTTCTTTAATATTTATTTATTTATTTCTAATGGCAGGCGTTTGGATAGTTATCATTAGCCCTGGAGCTGACCTCGGGGCTTCACAGAGAGGAGAAGGAACATCAAAGTGACAAAAAGTCGAGAGGGGGAACAGAAGAGTGGTTCACAGATGTAAAAGAGACAGACTGGCAGACACAAAGGCATAAAAAAGGTAAGACGAGTACTGTGAAAGGGGTCGAATATGACAAATAGCCGGGTCATGGTAGTTTGAAGTCAGAAGTCAAGTGCAGCTTAATAGACCTTTTTGCCGTATGAGTATACGTTGCCCAGGGTGCACCACGTGGAGGTAAGTCTATCACACACCCCTAATTAGCAATGAGCGGTATGTTCGCATAAAGTAAACAATAATTAATTAACAATACAACTGAGTTTAAGAAACCTACAAAAAAATCATGGGTTTCGTTTGAGTTTCTTTAATATCAGAGATGGTCAAGCAGTTCGCATTGGCTGGAGCATTACCTTAAACAAATTTTGTACCTTCGAAAACAACAAAGACACAAAAAATACAAATTTACAAATTATTGTATAAATACTCCCATGCCAAGGTTTTTCCGTTTTCATACAGAAAACCACACAAATTTAAACAAATCATTATACTTTTTTAACATTACGAATGTACTTAAACACCTGATTTTCAATCTCAATTGCATTTCAAATCACCTACGAGATAATGGAAGAAGGTATTAAAATTTCTGTTAAATTACTTTCTTGTAATTAAT
>UZAE01013819.1:0-18880 GCA_900617975.1 Rodentolepis nana | reverse complement strand
CTCTCGACTTTTTTCACTTTGATGTTCCTTCCCCTCTGTGAAGGCTGAAGTCGACTAAAGGGCCAACGATAACTATCAAAACGTCTGTCATTTGATATGAATAAATAATAAAATGCTGCCAAGTTATTGTGTACGTAATTCCGTACATACAAAATATAAACTATGAATTATTTCAATAAATATAAAGTTAACCACTTAGAACTCTGTGATTTTGTCAAGGAAATTCGATGATTTTTCATATCTAGGCTTTCCTCTTGGCATGGCGTAAACATAGAAAGGTATTATGTCAATTGGTTTGCATTTTTATACAATTTAAACAACTATTTTGCTTATCCTTACATCTATCTGAGGATTGCCTTCTTATCCTTAATACTCGTTTTGTATTTAGTTCCTTACCGAGTCTTAATTTAAAAGTATTGGTATTTATAAAGCAACGTATTTTGTGACATTTTGCGTTTGTCTTTAAGCAATAATGTTTGATTGAGCCAAGCTTTTCTAAACGTCTGTTTACTCTTGATGATTCCTAGACTTAAGGTGCGCATTAAACTTCTAAAATATTAATCTAGTTTATAAAGAGAATGTGACAAGGCTTATTTAACATTTATTATTTGATTTTTTTTCTAAGCTCGCAAAAAATTAAACAATTATTTTAAAGAATCTACTTAGCCCTTTCATAACTCGTGCCTCTTCAAATGAGTGGTTGTAAACATCCGCTTACTGGCTAATGATTGCAATAATTCAATAAATCTTCAGGAATATTACTTTTTGAAATATCAGGTACAATCGTTTCTACGAGGGTGGTTATGTCGGCGTCGATGGAAACACATTGTGGAGGAATATCTCCTATCACCTCATGCTGAGTCAATGCGAAAACGAAATTCCATCGTGTTTAAGCTGTTTGAGGGGGAGGAGGAATACGTTCAACAGCTCATCACCTTAGTCACTTGCTTTCTTCGACCATTTCGAATGGCCGCCAGCTCCAAAAAGCCAATCATCACTCACGAAGATGTCAACTCGATTTGCCTAAATGTGTAAGCAGAATAACATCCAATATTATTGGCCATTGCTGCTCTTGTATTTTAGAAACCAGCTTGTGTAGCTAAATAATAAGTTATCGGCATCTGTAATTAACTTTTTAAATTGTAGAATCTGCTTCTCTTTCATTTGGGAAAAATTTTGATACATCGCTTTTGTTTTAATGCACATATACATGCACAATAACAAAACGAATGATATGGACCATTTAATCATATAAGCTTTTTTCACCTTTGAATGTTTGATTTGCTATTTTACCATTAGTCTTTAAGTTAGGAAATTAAGCGACAATTTTTTAAATGATGATTTTGTTTTATTTAAATGCTTGGGTTGATTAGTGAGTTTTTCGTTGATTTGAAATGAAAGGAAGTGATAAATTTCAGAAAAAGAAGGTTGAAAGAATATTTCGAGCCCTAAAACGTTTTTTCTTCGATGAGACTGGTTCGACTCTAATTTTGTTGTAATATATTCCTTTTTTCATCAATCCGCACAAAGGAAGCCAATAAGGGGATATATCACAACCAGAGTTGTAATAATTGCGTCGTTTTCTATAATTGTTAAGAGTTACGACACTTCTAATCAGTTTTGCTGGCTTCCCCTACAATTTATGAACTTTTAGGTTCTTAACTAACTGTATTTAGTGAAATAATCTTTATAAACAGGACACTATTTTCTCAAATATCTCTTTTAATTGCTCAATTACTTCATATTAGTTATTTCGTGCATAAAATACCAAATTATGTATAAAAATGGGAAAACGGTAGAAATCCGATCAAATTTTTTTCTGTTTTCGTCAGTTGAAAAGTGGCCAATCAAAAAGAATGCAGAGTTGACTATTCCAAAGTGACATCTTGCAAAATCAAATTTATTGCCAACTGAACAAATAAATTTAGTTAGATAATTTCCATGTTTCACTTTTAATACCTTGTAGCAAAATTAAGTTAAAAGAATGGGGTTAGGAAGAAATTTGGCTATCTTTTTACGGAAATTCAAATGGAGAAGAAAAAGGTACTTAAAAAATTAGAAAATAAAATTATTGCTAAAATGGTAAAAGGCGAGTATTATTTCAACAAAACTTTTTTCAAATTGGTTGGAAAGCTGCCAAGTAATATCAAAGGAATTTCCATCAAAAGGAAAGTAGTTTTCTGTTTTAACATTAAATGAAAGTTGAATTTCGATGATCCCACTTTATCCTTAAAATCCTTCTGGCAAACGATACTTTTTTTAAATTGGTGACAAACACCTATTCCCACTGGATAGTGACCAAACTTTTTTCCCTTGTTTAGATAAGATAAGATTAAAAGGTCATATCCTACCAATTTTCACCACTTCATTTTAGATAACTTCAATAATTAAAAACTGATACTTGTCAATAGGTGCCAATAAATTAGCTAGCAGGTCATATGATAATATTTTGACAGGAATTTCCGTATTTTACAACTGAAAATATTTTCATTAGTTAATTTAATTTAATTTAGCAATAATGTATTTAAATGAAGGTGGTTTGACACGAGATAAATCAATGAATGCAAATCGAAACATTTTAATGAAATACATTATTTCAGTGACAGATAGAAATATTTGTTAGAGTAAAATTATGTTTTCGGGACTAAATGCAAATTGTGCATATTTATGCAGAAACTGACAAAAATGGGATTAAAAATTACGTCAAATCACATCAAGGATTTAGAAGTTTAAAATAAATGGAAGAAATTTTGTCATCATTCTAGCTTCTTACAGAGAGAGGAGAATTTTCAGTGTAATTTATCAAATTAAAATTTTTTAGAACTGTTAGTTACATACTGCCATTTAATCCCGTTCATCAGACATTATCATTGAAGATAGAATCTATCTAATTCTATATGACATAAAATTAAATTTAGCAGAAAGTTAATCCTTTTTATTTTCAACGAAATTTTAGAGAAACTTTGATGTTCCTGCATCAAATATTCGTTCAAGGTCTAAGGAGGAAAATGGAGAATTGGCCAACACTTAAACTAGGTAAGATAAAACAATTATACGGTAACAGTTCCTTGTAGGATTCAGCTAAATCTTACGAATTTTTGTTAGATTGGGCATGCTTTTCGAAGTACTTGATTCCATGACTCCAAACTGCAGATGGCTTAGTCCGAATTTCGTTTACTATGCAAAAATGTATATGAGATTCTTGATTTCCGGAATTTCATTCAAATTTCGGGCATAAAAATTTAAATAACACACTCATAATACTATCATTGAAACAACAAAATAAGCATTGATATTTGGATGCAGAGTTGTATAAATAATGAATTTTAATGGCCACGAAATACAGTAGGACCCAAGGAACACCCTTTTTTAATGTCTCTAAGGCAAAAGTTACACGGAGTGATTTCTATGTTCATTTCCAATGTCCCGAACTATTCCGAATAAGTTGAGGAAATTTTTCATCCCGTTTCCACAATATGCCAAAAGCATTTGAAAATGCAACCTAACACACATGCTGATAATGTATTCTTTCATTTTTTCTAGATCCAATTCTATAAATAAACAAAATTAAACAAAGTGAGGTTGATTAGAGAGCAACATAAAATATTATTAATTCTTCCACATAACGCGACTATTATTACTCTTGATATATAGCATTTATTTATTTATAACAAATGTCAGGCGTCTTGATAGTTATCATTAGCCCTTTAGTTGACTTCGGGCTTCACAGAGGGGAGGGGGAATAGAAGAGTGATTCACAGATGTAAAAGAAACAGATAGACACAAAGGCTCAGAAAGGGTAAGATGAGTACTGTGATAGGGGTCGAATATGACATACAGGGGGGGGGCGATGGTTGTTTGAAGTGAGAAGTCAACTGCCGGTTAAAAGACTTTTTGTCGAACGATTATACGTTGCCCAGGATGCATCACGTGGAGGTAGATCTATCCCACACTCCTTGATAAATAGCATAACTACAGGTATATATCTATCAATATAAAATGGAATTTTGGGGTTTTAACCGTAGAGATTTTTTTTTCATTTTCCTGGGCAGCGCCTCTGTATCTTGTTGATACAAAATTGATATTCACCATCGATTTTTATAGCTTTATGTCAAGTCTATTAATTTAAGAATCGACTTGAGAATATAAATAACTCTGTGAATAAAGAGTATCCAATTCCTTAGAGCATTTAAAGTTGATAGGTCTGTGGGTTTGGGTCATACACACTTTTTTATTTTATATGGCCACATGTTGCCGCATTCTTAGAATCAACTTGGCCACAAGACAGCTCTCAGATCTGAACTGGAAACGATTATTCTGCCAATTCTTCTCCTTTTCAGCTTTGTATACCCGGTCTGATTCCTTGTTAAACAAACAAAATCTATAGGCCTTCGGGAGTCTGTTCAACTTGACAAAATTTGATTGTTATTCATGTTATTACGAGCGCATTCATGCATCCAAAATCTATTAAATAAATGATTAACGTTTTAATTATCTAAGTTTATATAAGCAGTAAGGTATAAGTTTATTCTATTTCTAAAAAGGTCTACTCCACAAGATATCTTGTCAAACTAAAAGCAATTTTAAACAACAACGAACATCTCACAAATAATTTGATGAGAGATCTGTATTTGTCTTAACAAAAATGTTCCGCGTATTCTCTCATGTCGAAGATCTCTGTCTATATTGCGTTCGATATGAACTTCGGCATATTATTTGGCTCAAACCACCTTAATTAAATTCAAGGGTTCTTTGAATAAACCTGATTTGGCACCACGCAGACGCGAAGATTTTCGATTAAATGATAGGAACGAACAGCGTATTTACTCTGACGAGTCATCCAAAAGCATTTTTCAAATATGCGTTTCTAAATCCCCAGGGACTTATTTAGAACAGTTAGCAGGGACAGAGGTGGGGGGGGNNNGGGGGGGGGGGGGGGGGGGAGGGAAATAGATTGAAATGGGGAGGAAGAGGCGGAGAGAAAATAGACAACTTTATGGTAATAAAATCGATTAGCCGTCGTCTCTCTTGGGTACGACACGGATTCGTTTGCTTCTTGTACAACGGGACTGAGTGGAACTGGACTGGAATCTTTTTGCTCCAGGTGATTATGCACGCTAGGGAAAATGACGATACACCCCCCCCCCCAANAACACCCCCACCCCGTCCTCCCTCCATATCAACATTATCCTTTTCCTCTGGGTAAAGCGTCTCTTAGCGAAGTTACAATATTGTCTCCTCGCAATAGATGCAATGTATTTGAGACTATTTTCTTTCCTAGGAATCGCTTTACAATTGATTTTAATATCCCAACTTATTTACTAAAGTGGCATTTCAATTTAATGTAGGTTGGGTAATCCAATGGAGTTAGGGAGGATTTAAAATCTCCTTTAAAGCGAAAATTGAAGATTTGGTATTGGGTGCCCCCAATTGGATCATTGGCAAACAGAGTGGTCTACTATCACAAGTTGAAGTTAATAGAAAGAAAATATTTTATTTTATGAGCTTTTTCCAATGCAATGGGAAATTTGAGTCGTTCTAACCAGCAATTTATAACTCAAATAAATATTTTTTCATCTGTTAGTTCATTAATAATTAAACCATGTGCTGGAAAATATGTAATATTTGTATGTAAACTTCAGTCAAAAGGCAAGAGAGCATTTACAGACGGAATAAGTAATGTGACCGTCACAATTTTTTCGAGTAAAACAGTTAACGTGAGACTGAAATTGAGCGTCGCCACCGAGATTTACGTCATGACTCAAATTATTAATGTTCTACATATACTGATTTGGTCGATTAGTCAAGTTTCGTAAGTCTAATTTTTTCCGTTGTCATAATTCTTATGTGGGTTCATGCTCATAATGTTCACCGGTTGCTGACCAGTCGACTTATTTGATTGGTTATTTTTGCACCACTTTAATTCACTTTTATCTCCTAAAATTATTTATTATAAATAACCTGAAGTATCAGTCAGATACAATTGGCTACTGGTATTGATTTTCATGAGTTATTTCCATACAGCATCGTTTATTGATCAGGGCAGTACACTACCCACTCGATCTTTGTGTCCTCCATTAATTAGATGGTTAAATTATTCGCTAGCACTAGACGACGAAAAGATCAGCAAGGAGATAAAATTAAAAGCATTTTGCAGGACCTTCACATCTTTTCAAAATTCTTCCACTTCAATAGCATCCATATGCATCTTCAATTCATTGCCATTATGGAACAGAAGAGAGAGCTTCTTCTCTCGAACATCATCGATTGAAAGGACAGAAAGTCACGTGATTTTCATGTTTGCAATATGTAATATAGCCTAAAAGAATGTGCCTTTGATAGTAACAATAGTCAGTGATAACAAACATTATCTTGAAACATTGAAAGCATTTCCATCACTCTTTACAAAAAGATAGATATTTCCAATAAATGGTTTCAAGTTTGAGTCATCTTTTCCTGTCGCGCTTTAATGCTCATTCTAGTGACAATGAAAACCGTTTACAAATTGTTGTATTTGAAGTACTATTTAACACGGTTTTCAATAAGAGAGTAGAGACGGCAATTTTGAGGAATTTCAGTCTTTGAATTAAGGTTTCTGAGCATCTTCAGCTTTATTAGAACCTTTTAGTTTATAGTACTTTATTTATTCCGATTTCGGACTTTATCAGCAAAAGTACAACTTGCATTTGCCATTTGAAATAAATAATAAATTTATATTACTTGACCTCTGATTTTTAGAGTTGAATTATGTCCACGGTGTTCAGAGCTTAATGATCAGTAGATTTAATTGGACGATTGATTGCGTCACTTTTTTGTTATGCATCAAAATATTTCTGAAGTGAATTAACTTTCTTTTATCCTCCTTTTATCTGAGACCGGAACTGAATAGAATTTTATTCTTCCGGAATATTCCTGTGCAATTGGTTTAAAAGTAGTGATACAAAATGTTGTGCTTCGGTGTATTTAACTAATAAACATATGTTATGCCTTCTGCACTGTCCTAGCAGGCTTAGAAATATCAAGTTTGTCTTTTTAAATTCTGAATTAACAAACTTTGTTTTTATCATCCATTCTCAATGATAAGGGGCTTAGAAAGCGACGCATTCGTATGTTTCACCATAACCAAACAGACAATTGGTAAATTTTTCACTTTTCAGGTGATCTGTTTGATATGTTACTGCCAATGTTGGGTGTCTATCAGGAGTACGTTCGAAACCACCATTACTCCCTCCAGGTCCTGGCCGAGTACAAAATGAAGGAGGAGTTCAACAGAACTCTCAAGAGATGTGAGGAAAAGTCCCAATGCGAGGGCAGATCAATTGAATCCTTCCTTACCTGCCCTATGTATCAGGTTGGTACATTCAAGAGCAGTAGATCCCAGAATTCAATAAAAGCACAACTACAAATTAGTGCATTTTAACAATTATACGCATTTAATGAATGATTTAACAACGAATTTTTAATTTCATTTTCACTAGTTAAAAATTTTTAATTTCTGACTACATACATACAAATTTGCGCGCACAAATTTTGTGACGTCATGACACGAGGATTCTGGATGTGAGAAAGTCTGAACATTAATGTCCTTCCAACATTCATAGGTATCCCTATCCAATTTTACTTTTGCACAATATGCAAAGATAGTATCTCTTCAAACTTATGCTTTCTCAGTCTCTGTGTTATTGTTCTTGATGGCAGTATTCTTTAATACAACCTCTGTTGAAGCCGTTTTCAAATGCCACGTATTTAGAGTGTTGATCTTTATGTCTGCGGTCTTTTATGCT
Organism: Rodentolepis nana; assembly: GCA_900617975.1. NCBI lineage: Eukaryota > Metazoa > Platyhelminthes > Cestoda > Cyclophyllidea > Hymenolepididae > Rodentolepis > Rodentolepis nana. Next base: position 11,096 of record UZAE01013819.1, on the reverse strand, counting down.
CCAATTATTGGCGGCTCTAGGGATCAGTCTCTCTTTCAATCGACCCAAGTGACGTAAAATTCAGAAATGGATGATGAAGAGACACATGCCACTTTTCCTTTCATGCAACGTTCATGGATCCTTGATGCTTGGATAATCCAAAGGAAATCATAAAGTTTAACTTAGTGTATAGAATATAAACTTCAAGGTTTCCACGTTGGGGACTTCGTTTTGAAGCGCAGTATCCAAAATCTCAATGAGTGTGCCTAAGTCTGATTGACTTCCATCATTATTTAGTGCATCTATTTTACCTCTACATGTAGTAGAAATGGACAAAGTATTACACAACAGAATAGCTAAGTGAGGCAAAATATGTCCCCTCTTGTAGTCTTCGGAATCTTTTGCATGAAGTCCCCAGAAAGTTTTCCAAGAAGTCCAACTAACTTATTTGAAGGAGGCTTGTACTTTTGCAACTTGCCTTTTTTATTTTGTGACTTACTGCTTCAGAAAGTCTTTGGCCCTAAAAGACATCACATTACGCCCAAGAAAATATCGTGCACTAATTTTTATACAGAGTTGTATTTCTTTGTAAATGTGACACCTTCCGCCTACGTTTGATGAATCAAAGAGTTATGAACCCTGCTCAATCATTTATTTGTCTTTGTTTCGTTAGGGTAAAGTCTGTTGAATCAACCTTGAATGCGATTCAGCTCAACGAACCTTTTCATGCTGATCACTGATATAATGATGTGGTGTACCGATCTCTCTTATTTCACTGTAAAACGAAATTTTTTCAATTTCAACTAAATTTAGGCAAATAAACTCATGATTGAGTTTCATAAATAGACACTTATCAATTTATGATTTTAGATACCACGATATCTTGTTACGCTTCACGAAATTCTCGCTCACACACCGCATGAACATGTCGATAGAACCAATTTGGAGTATGCGAAACGCAAGCTAGAGACACTTTCTCAAGTGAGTCTACTTATAAAATTATAAGTAATGTGTAAAGGTGATTCATGATGAGGTGAGTGAAACGGAAAATATCCGCAAGAATTTGGCAATTGAACGCATGATTTCAGATGGTTGTGACATCCTTCTTGATGCAAATCAAGTTTTTGTCCGACAAGGTGAGTTCTTTTTTCCCTGTTGTTTGCCTCAATTTTCACTAAATAACTTTTTGTAGGTACTTTGGTCCAAGTGACAATGAATAAAACATCGTATCCTTGTCCTCGAATTGGTCAACTTGGACCTTCGTCGTGTGAGAAGAAAGAACGATTAAGACAGGCCTTTTTGTTTACAAATCATCTTCTGATAGCAACTAGAACAAATTCGGGAAGGCTAAAGTTGGCTAAGGTAGGCCGTCTGGCGGAACAGTAGAAGCAGATGAATTCGTAATCATTTCAATTATTGTCCTTGCAATAGATATCTGGTCTTAAAGTGTACTTTTTTAGAGATGTGGCAAGAAAATCACACCAAAATGTGCAAATAAAGAGAGGAATAACCGAAACTTGATAAAGCATCCCGTGTCTACAGTGGAGTTGATCTCATTTAAAAGTGGCAGGGTCAGACATGTAGGCCGGCCGCTAAACTCTATCCTTCGTCTTTTCTTTAGGGTCTTATCTTTCCTTCAATCTATTAGATAAAACAGAAGCCAGCTTTACTACAAACAATTTAAAATCATCAATAATGGCACAAAATAAATTATATTTCTTGATGCTGTTCTGGAGAAAGGAAATGAAATTCTAAGAGAGTGATACCCTCTCACTTTTCAAATCTAATGAGGAATGTGTTAACTTATAACTAATAGTCATTTTTCTTAAATACTGACTATTCATAGCCCACTTAAGCGACTACACTTTCTGCATACACCAGTTGTCTTAATCTCTCCAAATACAACAAAAAGTACTTTGTTTTTTTCCTTTATAAAAATTATTTTCGAGACCCGTCATGAAGATGCTGTGAAGGGTCTGACATCCTAGAATATTGCTGTCTCTCCTTACAGAGCTATGTTTAAATTAACAATGTTAGGGAGTGGAAACAACACACGTCTTCTTCGTTTGCTAGTTTGAACAAGACTTTTATGTTTAGGCAAATAAATATATCGGTATTAGTCATCTGTTGGCATCCAAGCAAGCAATCTCTGTTAGCTTAAAAAAGTTTTAAATAAGCGTTTTTTTCAGAAAATTAGATTTAAAGTCATGAGAGGTAATTTGATTGATTCAGCAAGTTTTAAGGGTTCAATAATAATATTATTATTAAAATCCAATGTCTACAATAGTTCGAACTCCATCTGAGAAGGATAAGCAGTTCCGTGGATTAATGAAATACAAATAGAGGAATTTTTGTGGTAACTACTGGCTTATCCAATTGATGATATCGGGGCCCATGCAAACGTAAGGTAGGGAAATCAATAAATAAATAAATAAATAAATTCCAAATAGCCTATAACGATGAAAAGCTAAGCTCACCCCACGGAAGCATTTGTGTTCAATGTGGCTCCTTTGCCAATTTTTTTTTAAAATCATTAAAATTGAACCCACCGTACATTCACCTTATTCACTTGTGTCATCAAAACACCTCTGTCCTCTCTTAGACAAAGTAACAAAGAAAACGTTTTCATTTGAACTTCCTATTCCCACTACTGCTGAAATCTGGTAATGTGTTAAGTCCACAAAGGGATTTTTACTTAACTTACAAACAGTAATAATGGTGATGAGGAACTACGGCGTGGTGTGAAGCATGCATCAGAGTCAGTGCACAGTTTGAAATGAACAAATAAATGCAGTTAGATGCAGTTCAATTCACTTGTTATATCCTTTTTTTATTTACTTATCATTTCATCATAGGTAGTTAATGGGCACAATTTATTCTGTGACATCATTCACTCTTTTAATCAGTGAATGCTTAGCATTTATGCCTCTGAATGATAATAACTTCTCGGAGTTATTCCCATTAAAAAAACAAAAATAACTGATTGGAAGGAGGGAAGTAATAATGACGAACATGAGGATTGAATTAGATTTGTCCTTGATTTTTTGGGTTACGTTCATTAGACAGTCCCACTACCCTCTCCTGCCCCGCCCCCCAAATCCGTCTATCGGTGCACTCGAATAGGTTGGAGGCAGAAATTCATGCACTACCGCAAATTTGCGTAGCCCTCCATCATCAAATCTTGTATTCTTCTTAGAAAAATGGGAAAATCCCTCTACATGGCTGTACGCTCATTGAAGATATGCCATTCGACATAAGTCAAGATGATAGCAGTAAGTCAAACGCTGTCTTTAATTTCCATGTTTCATCCTAATTGCTGGTTAATTCGATTTGTCTAAAGGTCACGGCTCCCCACCTCAACATGAGACACCAGAGGGAGGTCTGAGTCCAGTGTCAAGGACGTTGAGTATTCACAGCTTTGGAGGTCAGGAGGACACCATAACCACAGAAGCTCAGCAGGGGCAATCACAACAATCACAGCCTGCACCGCCATCACCTCCGTGGAATCTTGTCCCTGCCAAGTTGGCACATGGATCACTCATGCTGGCTGCCTTGGCTCTTGGAACCACTGGAACTGATAATTCAGGTAACTTGTTGCTTAAAGCTATTTAATCGGCGGTCATTATGAAATTTTTGCCAATGAACTCAGTAAACGACAACAATTCACTTAATGTTTTAGTAAAGGAGCCGAATTCCAAATCTTGTAGAAACATCGGTGAATTATCGCTAACCAACATACGGATGCCTCATACTGCTGGGTCCTTTGCATATCGATGGTGTATTTTTTTAAGCAAATCACTGACTAGTTCGAAGTCATGAGGGCGATAGAAGAACTAACAGGTTAATTCTGGTCAACAAGGCACAGAAATCATGCTTCCCATCAGAGAGGCTCCAGTTGACCCTCTCTAAATCAAAGCTAATGGATCGAGAAGTCTCTGAACAATTAAATGAGTTGCTAAAAATTAAATGGCCAAGAAAAATTTGGTGAAATATCAAAGCACAATAGTAGATGAAGAATGGAGAGCAATTGGATAATTAAACCGCCGTTCCTTCATCCCAATTCTGAACTGGTTCTACTTACTAAAATGTTTGAGTTTATTCAAAAGTAAAATTCGCAGTGGTTGAAATTTTGAAATTCCATAGGACTATCATTTTCATATTCCGAGGGGCAACTTACAGAGAAATAAAAATGATTAATGAATTTACGCTTTATTGATTAAAAAAGGCAAACCAAAGCGGGACACTCGGACTGGTTCCTTCAATCGGAAGACCGCGACAGAACATTCAGACGATGATAGTCCCACACGTGTTACCACAATCGCAACACCCTCTTCTGCAGTTAACGCTGCTGCAAATCATCCACATCAATTGGACAACTACAAAAACTTGATGTTCCAGATCACTTGGCCAGGAGATGACGAGGAAAACTGCAGCATTTGGTTGGTTGCCTCCAACCTACAAGAAAAGGAGGCGTGGTGTTCCGATATTAGTCAAGTAAGCACTTTCACCATTTCACTCTTTATTTTTTTGAAAAATGTGTCTCACAGACTGATGTCATCGACGTGATTAGTTTTGGTGGTATCAGACGAAGGCCATAGACGTATTGACCATGTTTCAAACGCCAATAGCGCCATCTGTTAGGAGCTTGATGTCAATGGAGCTAATTTTGAAAGAGAACTGTACGGTCCTAAGGGTGTTAAGGGGTTCAATAAATTAACTAAAACTGCTAGCATGTTCTAATAGCCTTGTAAATTGTATAGCTACTCAAATTTAAAATAATTCTTTTACAATAAATTTTGAGGCTAATATTTTGCTCAACTAATAGTATAAATATGCAATAAAAAGTATAGTTTTCATTGTTATCTTAAAATTTGATATAGCATTTTAAGAAAATGGGGTTTAATGAGGTATCAGTTATCACCTGAATATATTGAAATACATTAAACAAACCAATAATTAAGTGGGATTTTTTAAATATTTAAAAAATATATAGATTTTTTTACCTTAATTCTTGGGAAATCCGGAATGGAGAATTGCTACACTTATAAAACTTGATTGAAGTTCAGTGATCTCTCTAACAAGATTCCCCGGTTTGGACTAGCTTCCAAGGGGAAGCTGAGCTTCCGCAGAGCTGTAGAGGAAACCGTCGTATGACAGGGAGCTTGGGCATTAGGACACAATGCAGGAGCTATTAATTAGTGGCTAGTTGAGAGGTCTCTGCGTTCATGACCGCTCTTATTCCCTACTTGGCATGAGGTTTCTTTGTTCAGTCATAACAGCGTTGTACATTCCTCACCTCCTACTCTTGAAAAACGCTTTATGAAACAAAGGCAGGTTTCCATGTAAAAGTTGACTTAGAGCCATAGCAAATAACCTAAAAAAATCCTTCAATTCTATGTAAGAAAGCATTGGAAACTAATCTGGTTGCTTAAATTCAATTTTCGCTTTTATTATTATCGATTTATTTTTCTTATCAGGTCATACTTTATGAATGTTTCTTACGTCAGTTTGTTTTCCTAGTGCCATAGCCAAAACTGTTTTAATTTTGTATCAATTGAATTATCTAGACGTTTATTGAGATGTCTCAGAGCCTTGAGATTGGTGTAGTCAGGCGATGAGGGAATCATTTTTTTAAGGGGACTACTTAGTCTGAAATATCGAACCACCTGGCTTTGTGTTTTCCAAATATCAGTTTTCGAGCTTACTACAGTATATAAAAGATTCGAATGACGAGTTTTCTCAATCACCATCGCAACACTTAACCCTTACATGCAAAGTTGCAATCGTATCACCAAACACAATGATTGTTTACTTGTGCAAACATCTTTAATGCTTACTCTTGCCAGAAAATTCTTTCTTTGATGGAGTTAACTTCGAAATTCTGTTTTCTCTTTCATCCCTCGCGGTCAAAGCATTGTGTACACAACTATTTTTTCGTCATTTTAGTTAATTCGTGTTTTTTAAATAGTGTGGATTAGCCTAAATTGTATGTAGGCGCTTTAGAAAGTAGGCTGGACAAACTTGTTCCAATTTTCCATTTTTTTTGAAGGAATTGATTTACTGAAAAGCAATTTTTCGAAGTTCAGCAAAACTGAACTGTTTAGATGAATCTTGTCACAATTTTCACTGAAACGTGTTTTTTTTCCCACCACCATTTTAGTGCATCGAACAACTCCATTTCAGCGACATCATGAGCCTCGCCCATTCGGAGGTTTCCTCAATCTCGATGCCATATTCAGTGCGGTAAAATGCATTATTGTCTTCTTTTAAATTTTAAGTCAACAATAAAATCTAAAATGTGTCTTCCTCCAGACTAGACCCCGAACTATTCAAAGACTGTCCGGATATCAAATATCGGTCCACAAGGAATTCATGCAAAATGCCCCAAGTACTTTTAGAATTAATGCGTAAAATTGCTTCTTTTGGTTTGGAAAGTTGAGATTAATAGGCGGTACCTTTATGCTAATATTATAATATTGATTTTATTCTTGCACGTGACTTATTGATCATTTTGAACTTTTATAAACTTAAGTTATGATCGACTTAAAAATGACGTCCACCATATTGAAAGTATTTCATCGAACAACAACGCCCCTTTGCTAATGTCCAGAGATGGTAGAAACTTCCCTATTCATTCGATCACTGTGCTCTAAATAGGGTGGACAGAGACTCAATCAAACACCTAGAGGTTAAATTCTAGCATAATGCAGTAAAACGTGATGCTATTCAACCAAAATTGAAAAGTCCACTGGATTCAGAATCTCGATAGTCTCCCCTCCCCTTTGATGACGCCCTGATCCCATTATTCATCTTTCTGTAATTGAATGCTTTATCGTTCCTCCAATTTAAAAGTTTTTTAATATTAATTTGATATTTTGTCTCCAAATTTAATTAAAATAATACACTTTTAAGTTAAATATGGACAAATTTTAATGACAATAAGATTAGCTGGTCATGTCGCCCCCTCAATCTATTGATTCAACGAAGGAAGAGTCGGTTCCAAACAAATATGTTCGTATTTGCACAACCCACTCATCGAGTTATTAAAAATAATTTAATTTAATTATTATTATCAATCGGAATATAAGTTTTTTAAAAATCTTTAAGTAGCCTACCAATGTATTTGCTGAAATGATTATGTAAACGCCTATATTGTTTCGTTGTATCTTTATCTCAATAATTTATAATTTATATCGACTTTGAACTATAAACTCAAACGGCACGTTTAATTTTTATTCTCTCGGTCCGACATGGAACTTTGGGTCGGCTTCTCGATCGATTATTGGATCCTAGGTTTCAATCTATTGATTACCTTAATACGTTCCTACTCACATATCGTATTTTCACAACTGGTCCGACAATTATTGCCGTTCTCCGATGTGTTCTCCGAGATCCTCTCATTCAACTGGCTTCAACTAAGATAAATGCGGACCTATTCGATTCGATGCTGCAAGCAAAGTAAGCAAACGAAAACAGTAAATTGCATCTTGTCCTTTTACATTTAAGCTAAATGAAAGGAATGATGTATGTTTACCTTGAGAAAATGAATGGAATAAATAATTAATAAGCTTTGTGTGTCAACTCATGTCTAATTTCCTATGTCTATTTCCCAATCTAGTATTTCAGATAACTCATTTCCTAGTGAGTTCTCCTATTGTGTATAAAGCCTGCTTTTATTGTCGATCTATTATGGTATATGCTTATTTCAAATGGCAGGCGTCTTGATAGTTTTCATTAGCCATTTAGCTGACTTCGGGGCTTTACAGAGAGGAAAAGGAACTTCAAAGTGGCTAAATGCGAGAGGGGTGAAAGAATAATGATTCACAGATGTAAAAGAGATGGACAGACACAAAGGCAGAGAAAAGGTAAGATGAGTACTGTGTACAGACACAAAGGTAGAGAAAAAGGTAAGATGAGTACTGTGTAAGACACAAAGGTAGATGAAAGGTGAGGTGAGTACTGTGAAGTAGACACAAAGGCAGAGAAAAGGTAAGATGAGTACTGTGGAGGGGGCCGAATATGACACACAGTCGGGTCATGGTAGTTTGAAGTCAGAAGTCAGCTACCACTTAATAGACATTTTTGCCGTATGAGTATTCGTTGCCCATGGTGCATCACGTGGAGGTAAGTCTATCGCACACCTCATCTATAATGGTATATATTACTGACAAGATTGAATGAGGTAGAAAGATGAACCGAGAAATGTCCATGAGTATGAGAATACTCGGTCTAAAGCGAAATGGGGGAGTAATTGAAAGCAATTTGGTTAAGCTTCCCATTAATTTGTGGTGCGCAGGCGTTGCGCTGTGTGCTTGCTGGTGCGATCTTGCTTTGCTGACTCAACTGCCACCTTGAACTCCTTCCGACCCATAAGTGAGATGGGTCTTGTTGGCTTGCAATGCTTCACACTAGTCACGTAAATGAAACTAACTGTGCTGTATTTATGAAAGAAAATTAATGACTCCACAGAAAGGAGATTGAGAATATCTTGTTTTTTTAGATCTTAATTCGGTCGTAAAATATTTAAAATCAGAGGCATTATTTAACGGTACTTGTTTCAGCATACTCGTTTAACATTTTCTATTTCGCACAGCCTTTTCACAAAACGTTAAATTCTAACAAGAAGAAGTTCCCTTTGCGTCACAATGACTTTCTCATACACCTACATTTCTATCTTTCCGGTTTTAATAGGAACACTTTGTGTGACTGAACACATTATTTGCCCTAGAGACACAAATGAGCAGTCCAGTTTGGGCACTTTAAACCATTCGACTTGGACATGTCCTGACTGATTAACCAATGCTTAGTAATTCTCACAGTTCAGCATGGAAGAACAGGGGTGAACAGTTCGCGTGACCCAGAAAAAATTCTACTCAAAGTACACAACAAATTCTGCTCGTGGTAACTCCAAACATTCGAGGTTAAATTCTATCTCCTCTTTACTTAGGTTCACGTATTTGGCTTACATGTGAATTAAGAGATTCATACGACTAATTTCGCAATTCCATATTAATGGATGGGTAACCTTAACAATGGATTCCATTTCATGAAGATGTTTCCTATTGCCTGCTACCAAGAGGGTTCATTGTATATTCCAAGAGTGTGCATTAATATGGTGTTTATGCGTAAACGGACTTCCAAATAGGGTTACAGGAATGGAATAATGGGTGACTTTACTGCCTCTTTATTCAGTTGTCAGTTAGTCTGAAAATTTTTTTGATCGTATAAGATATTGTCTGGTCTAGGACAGTTTTAATCTTTGTGGTTACAGTATGCCTAATTCTGTTGTTGCATATTAAAGTTATATAATCTAAAGTGTCCTGCTTTTTGTAAACGTATTTCGGAAATTAAAAAGGATAATCCGGTTGAATAACGAGTGGCTGAGATAAAAGAGGTCGCGTGTGAATGCGAAAAGCAGTAAGTAGTAAAGAATCTTGAAATTATCGGCACATTGAATGTTCAATAGTTCATAGCAAGTATTGAAAGTGTTCACTACGCATTTCGATCACAACTCGGCACGCCTTAACACATCTCTTTTATCTTGTCCACGCTGCGTGTTTGTAGGGGGGGAAGGAGTTTTGTTGATTTCGTCGAACTGAAATACGAACACCTGAAATGTTTATGACTACTTTTACTAGCAAATCGTGTGTATTTCATAGACCTGGTTGCGGTAGACGAGCGAGTCAACAACACAACGATACCTTACCACTTCCTGGAGTAAAGGGGGGACGTCGGGTATCCACCGGAATGTTAGATGCCAAACGTCATCAAATTTTCATTCCAAGACGACATCTTGCAACGGAACATGTTCTGGAGGAAGAAGAATGGGAAGGTTAGCTAAATACTCGTTTTTGTTCGAGTTTCCCTAATTTGCTATAAAAGCGTAACAAGAGTGCACCTATTACGCCAAATCGCTTTATTATCAACTATGGTTGATAGCCTGGCCAAGTAGCTAATATTCCATCTTCTCAAATTTTCCATTAGATTCGTCCAGTGACAATATGATTGAGGGAGTTGATCAACTGCGTTTAAGAAGTGCTTCGGAGGGAAATAAACCAACCCTCTTTCCCGTAGAAGAGTCTACAAAGGTGACTGGGAAAGCTGGTGGAAAGAAAATTTCGTTTGAAGGAAGTAAAATATCCGAAACTCCAACCAAACTCTCAGTAAGTTTGGACAAAATTTAGTTTAAACCCTGGAAAAATATGCCCATTTATATTATTAATTACATTATTTTATTGTTAAATATTATTCATTAATTGCACTATCAAAAGCATGACAAATATAGAAGATTTGACGTGAAGAGAGAGGCAGGAAGAAGGATAGCGTCTGAGTGATTATTGAACATTCAACTAGATGAAAATTGGCAAGGATAATTCCTTTGAAGTGAGATAACAAAGCCAATCGATAATTTCTCTAAAAGATTAGGTGTTAACTTTGGACATTAAAATTCGGAGCTCGTGTGTTAATAGGGTAAGAGGTAAGACAAATCGATATCGCTTAGAGAGTTTGAGTTATCTATCTGAGTGTCAATGTATACTTTTAAATATATCTACTTGAAAAGGCTTATTAGAATTTCATTTTCATTCGTCTTTCAGTCTAAAGAAGGGAGCTCCGGTTTGTTACCAATCGGTGAAGAGCATCAACGCGGCATCGCATCGTCAGTAAAAAAAGAGGAAAATGCATATGACAAAATCTCTGCCTTCAAAGTACCTGCAAAGCCATCACAATCCAAGCCCAGTCCCTTGAGTAAATATCTAAGAGGTCATTGTTTAATTTTCTCAACTACCGAGGTTCCACAATAGCTTCCAATTTCCCCATGCAATTACCAGAACATCTATTATTTCCACCCAAAAGATCTTAAATTTATATATATATATATATATATATATATATATGTGTGTGTGTGTGTGTTTGTGTGTGTGTGTGTGTGTACTAACAATATAACATCACTGAAGCCATTGGGGCAATTTTCCACATTTTCAGCAACACTGAAAACAGACCAACCGAACTCTGGAGCAGCAAGACAGCACGTGACCAGTGAAGTTATTTTCCCGCTCACAAACGCCGGGACACCACTAATGTCTTTTTTCGGGAACAAAGTAAAGAGTTGAATAAAT
>UZAE01013817.1:7979-18895 GCA_900617975.1 Rodentolepis nana | reverse complement strand
TTTTTGCAAGCAAGTGACTCATTTTTTTTACAAACAGGAAATTGTTTGCGTGGTTAAACCGATAACAAACTGCGTACGAATTTTGGGGTAGTCTGAGATAAATGCTGAGATTTTTACCTCTTAATTATGACAGCCAACAAATACTTACTATACGGCAACAAAAAGCTTGGCGCCGCATTTGTCACAATCAATAATAATTGTAGGGCTTATATTTACTTAGTGGGGTGTGCGATAGACTTACCTCCACGTGGTACACCCTGGGCAACGTATATCCATACGGCAAAAAAGTCTATTAACCGGCAGTTGACTTCTGGCTTCAAACTACCATCACCTCACTCTATGCCATATTCGACTATTTCCACAGTACTCTTCTTACCTTTTTTCTACCTTTGTGTTTGTCTCTTTTACTTCTTTGAAACGTTGTTCTGTTCCTCCCCCCCCCCTCTCAACTTTTTTAAATTTGATGTTCCTTCTCCTCTGTAAAGTCTGAAGTCAACTAAAGGGCCTATGATAACTATCAAAACGCCTGCCATTTGATATAAATAAATAAATATTTACTTAGAAAAATTTAACCCAAATCTAATTTATTATAAAACAGGGGGGAATTAAATTAGCAAGGGTTTAATTTTACTGATTAGCTCCAAATGGATGAATTGAAATTTGAAATTTGAGTTTCATCTCACCGCCCAAATTCCATTTTAAATGAATTGACATTCAATGCCAAAAAAGGTGAATGCAAATAGTAGGTGAGGCATCGAATCACCATGTTGGTATTAAGGAAGACACGAAAAAACGAAAGATGAAAAGCCTATTCGGATGTTTCACAAACCTCTTTACTCGATCTCATTAAAACTGAGCCAATCCTGCTAATAATGAGAGATCAAAAGAATTGAAACTTAAAACTGACCTTATATTTATAATAATTTTAAATAGATATGAATGATTATACTTGCGAATAATTTAATAATGTAATGCAAATTTTCTTTATTTACCCTTACGTATTGATCAATATTTTAAAGCATTTAAGGAAATTGTATTTCTCTTTTAAATTCTAAGCCTAGATTTGATGCTGAATAGTAACCCACGACCAAACAACTTAATAACTCTAACTTAGTAGAACAGGGGTGCGCGATAGACTCACCTCTACGTGGTGCACCCTGGGCAACGTATACTCATACGGCAAAAAAGTCTATAAATCGGTAGTTGACTTCTGACTTCAAACTACCATCACCCTACTGTATGCCATATTCGACTACTTCCACAGCATTCACCTCACCTTTTTCTCTGCCTTTGTGTCTGTCTCTTTTACATCTTTGAATCTCTTTTCTGCTCCCCCACTCGAATTTTTCTCACTTTGATGTTCCTTTCCCTCTGTGAAGCCCGAAGTCAACTAAAGGGCTAATGATAACCATCAAAACGCTTGCCATTTGATATAAATACCTTAGTAGAAAGTGGGGGTGTTCGAAAGACTTACCTACACGCGGTACACCCTGGGCAACGTATACTCATACGGCAAAAATGTCCATTAACTGGCAATTGACCTCTGACTTCAAACTACCATCACCCCACTGGATGCCATATTCGACCGCTTCCACAGTACCCATCTTACCCTATTCTCTGCCTTTGTGTCTATCTCTCTCTTTTACATCTGTGAATCACTCTTCTGTTCTCTACCCCTCGACTTTCTGCTACTTTGATGAACCTTCCCTCTGTGAAGCCCGAAGTCAATTAAAGGGCTAATGATAGCTATCAAAACGCCTGCCATTTGAAATAAATAAATTATTCCCAAACAGTTCCGTGATTATTGAGATTGCTTTTAATACGCCAAATCTTGTCTATAGACATCTAAAGCCAATTTGCCAGCAACACATCCCTTCAACTATCTCAGCCGTCAACTGACAATAACTATGGCTTCTCCGAAGTCTATTGATGTCGATTTGCACTTACCACCGCACATCCACTAAGCCCAGTCTTCCCCATTCACCCACCACCCCCCCCCCCCCCCCCCCACCTCGCGTCGATTTCCGCAATAAGACCTTCAAAGAGCAGTTCACCAAATGCACTCATCGCCTTGATTCATTTAGTTACCACCTTTGGCAACTCCTCTGCACTTCCTATTACAATTTGCAGCTTTGTTCTCGAGGTGACGAGTATCTATTACATTGCACTTTTCATAAAATAGCAAACTGATCTCATTCACTTTCAACTGCCGAAATACCTGAAACTCTAATTCATATCAATTTACTTCTCAGCAGCATTAAAGTGGACAGATGCTGAATGGAATTCAATAAAAATTGGCTGTTTTTTGCAATTTTTGTTCCCAACAGAGAGTGAGAGAGATCATAAAATTGGGAGAGATATGTGCGATAGATAGCCAAGATTTACGGAAATAATAAAACCCAGCATAATAGTGTAGTTAAAGTAATCATAAATTATTCAAATACTCTAATTAGACACTTCTAGTAAAAATATGAGTAAAATGAGGTAGTGAATGTGGAAGATTTCCATCTTGAAAGCAATCACCTCCCACTGGGCTAATTTTCAATTGCTGACATCGTTCTTATCGCTATCAAGCTTTTCACAAACACCTTTGTTTTCAAAGCGCATCTGATAACTGGGATATGTGTCCCTTTCAGAGTCAGAGAGTTAGGTCATTGCAACTTACGATCTACTCAATACGAGAATTAAAATGGAAACGTGTGTGTTTGAATATATGGCCCACAGGTGCAAAGGTCAAAAGAAACCGAAGCGTTTAACTTTCTTTCTACACTTGTAGATTGGCTTTGAAGGAGAGGAGTTCTGTGTCTCCAATTGACCTCTCTCTTAAGGTAACATAGCAACGAATGGATGAAGATGTTATTTTCTCCTAGTGTTCTAATATATTGTAATGCCACTTTAATGAAGTTAAAGAAGGTTGAATTCCACTGAGTCTCAAATAATATAATCAAATAGGAGGAAGATCCAGAATTTGCGAACACTCAGTTAACTTATGGTCACTAGAGCAACGAACGTTAACTTAGACAAAATGCAAATAGGCGGTTAATCTGAGATCAAAATGAAATAAAATTCTAGCAATATACATGGGGCTATGTGCCACTTCACAAAGTCGACTCTTCAGTATTTATTGGGCAATGTAACTGCCTAAATTACACTCCAAAAGCGAAAGTGGGTTGCAACATAATCATTCATGCAATTTAATGTTGGTAAAGAGGAGGTCAAATTGGGGGAAGAGAACACGTTGCTCCCACTTTCTGACCCATTTGTGAAAGAGCTTTCGACAATTGACTACTATGCATCTGGAAATTCTTCTCCAGTTTTGAATCATTTCTCACCGACAATCGATCTCTTCTCCACAAGCTTCTTACATCCAACATGAAAACTATTTACGCAAATAGAAAGCACCAGCATTCGTAAAGACCTCAGCTCAACTTCAATGTGCCTATTGCATTTTAAAATTAAGATCATATTTGGGGCAAAAAAAATTAAAGATCTTATTCAAGCACTTACGTTCGTCAAAGCAGGTGAGGTGAAATCCTCCACCGTAGAACTCCAGTCCAACAATAGCCAATACAACAATGCCAAAAAGGACAAGCAAACCAATTTGCAGTAGCGGCGCCATCGCCTTTATCAGCGACATCAGAACGACCTGCAGACCTAAAATTAACCGAAACTTTAACTCCAACAACTTCAAACAATTATGACCCAATGGCCTCAAATTGATTAAAAGAGCCTTAACATGCTACAGTTTGCTAAATATATTACAAATACAAAAGGTGTCAACTTGAGCTACGAAGGCCCCAAATATTACCACTGAAATCGCTTAAAAATTCGCTGAGATTCGAGTCAAGGTTTCGGTGAGTTTTGGTCAATTTGGTACCTGGGTCGAGGATGGCACGATATTTGCTAACTAACCATCAGGTACCACCACCCCTCCCCCTCGCAATCCCATTCTGTGATTTTAATCTTGGATTGCAGCAAATGCACGTCAAGATGTTCAACATTTATCCCCTCCCCCCGGGTTGGAATTAATTAACCCAAACGGTCAGTTTTGCCACCTCAATTTATTTTGGACAATTTGGAAGGAGTAAAGTGCTCCATTGTATTAAGCAGCGAAGATTCGCACCATGTCGGATGACGAGGATCCGAAATAGCCATCAGCCCACTTAAACACCTAAACAACAAAGAATCATATTAAGTAGTTGTCAGCACGTCACTTAACATCGTTTTCATGTATGCCTTGCAATCTAGATGACGCATCAGAACTTTGTAGTTTCAGAAAGCGAGCTACCCGACTTAAAAAAATCAAACAAAGCAAAAATTGGCAAAAGTTTGGAGGTGCTCTCGTTATCTAAGGTCAGATTCACTGCTTTTTAATGAGAGTCGCTTTTAAACCCGAAAATAACTCAGTTCTCAAAATTATGCCTTCCAACTATTCTTAGTCTGAAAGTTCTCCTGAACAAAGTGCACGTATTGCAATTCCGGAGACATGCCCCAATTAATGTCCGTTATCTCACTCGATGCATAACTTGAAGACCTGTAGAAGTACTGTGAGTTAAATTTAGTTAAGCAATCTGCCTTGAAGCTTACAGCGATATAAAGGCAATAAAGAAGGAAGTAACAAAAGTTAGATACTTTCATTAAATAATGGTGAGACCTTCTAACTAAAAGTTATTTTAAAATAAAAGAGACAGTGTGGATTGATGGGGGGGGGGCAATGTGTGTGTGTGTGTGTGTGTGGGTGGGTGTGTGACTTACTGGGTATTCCAGAAACCAGTTTGAGTGGACGTAGGACACGAACAGCCCGGAGTGTCCTCAAATCAATTCCAGTTTCGGTTTGCGCAAAAACCGTTATATAACTAAAGTAGAACAATAACCAAGTCTTTGAATTAGGTCACTACATCCTCTCTCGCCTTACGCCCCTGACAAAATAATCACACACACTAACTTTTGTCTTTCTCGCTATTTTGGGCTTATCTAATTTTGTGTTGCTAGCGCTTTTATTTCATTTGGAGTAAAAAGGTTGCTAAGTGGAAATAAATTTAATTGAGAGATGAAATGTCCAAGCATTAAAGGATTCTCCATGGACTTGAGAGCACCATCGTGGAACCTCCAGGTGAGAGATTTGAATGTTGTCACCCGATTTAGAAGCCAGACAAAAAAAGGTTGTGACGTTGGGGCATTTCACTCATTGAATATGGGAGAAAGGAAACGAGCTCAGGACCTCTAATTGGGCAGATGAATGTGGTGATTAACGCATTGCCGAATGCATTCATGACATTCAGGAATGTGCTCTCTTTTGAGCTCATTCATTTAAAGTTGGACAATTTCATTTTTGTTGAAATTGTAACGCCTAAAAATACTAATGAATTATTTTCTCCACTCAATTATCTGTTGCATTTTAACCCAATTTATAAACTTTCTAGAAAATGAATTCGAAATTAATTCACGTCGAGGATTAGTAGAGCAACATCAAGTGATTAATATGACCCCCTAATACCCCAATGGCCTATGATCTCGGGCCGCCAGGTCACTGATCAAGAGGTCAGTGGTCATGAAAGAACCCCGCTCTCGGGCTAACAATGTATTACTTCAACGATCCAAGAAAACTATCCACCGTTTGAAAAACAAAGTATTGTCTCATTTCATTGTTTCTCATCCAACATAACTCAAACAGTTAATTTTCACATTTAACGACTTGCAGACTTTTGACTCCAAAGTTGTTTTTTTCATTCGTCATTTCTGTATTTGCGCTGAAGCCTCAAATATGTCCACATCCTGTCATTTATCCACTTACTGAGGAGATACAAATGTCGCGCTTGTGCGCTTGATAAGTATAGATTTACAAATTAGCGGATGAGGAGAATCTATAATTAGAACCTAAACTGTCAATAATTTATGCCACCACCTCATTTAAACAAATCTACTAGCGTTACAATCTGTTCTAAAATATTTAACATTTTTAAAATTAAATAATATCCAAGAAATCGTTGGTTTTTTGACAATTGGACTTCTACTTAAAATCGGGTTTGTTTTAATCAACTCATTCAGCCTATTCGTCCTAAAGTAAATATACCAGACTCAACATATGCATATGTCAAAGTACAGGTTTTCGAAATTCTTTTGCAGTAATAAAATCTTCTTTTTACAATGAAGATGAGAGTGAGGTGACTGCCAATTGAACGCCCAACCTCAGATAGTTTGGCGGTAGATTTGGAAGTGAGTGTGTGCCAATGAGACAGGAGAAGAGCTATCAAAATCCGTGTAACTGTCTTCCAATTGTCTTGGAAATTAGTCCCCAATGAAAATGAATTCTCCACATATCCTGGAGATTGAACGATCAAAACACGCCAGAGATATTCTTGCTTTTTAAGACAGAAGACTTCTACAGCCCCACACAATTTACAACTGTATTATTTATAGCTATAAATCTTTATGTCCCGAATTACATATTAATGAGAAAAAAATAAATTCAAGTAAATATTCGATGATATTTGAAATGCGCGAGACTTTTCAACAGAAAAAACCTTAGCTTAGATAGAAAGGTTTGCTAAAATGCAGCAAGTTACCCGGTTATAACGACGGTGAAGTCGAGGAGGTTCCAGACATTTCGAAGATAGGCACCGGGTTGAAGTAGAAATCCAAGGGCTACAATCTTCAGAATTGCCTCACACGTAAAGATGCCTAAGAAGTAGTTTTCCAAAAATTCCTACCAAAGAAATTGCAAAATTAAAATTGAAATTTTAAGAATAAATTTTTTATTTTATAAAGTTTGTTCTTGAAAAGCGAATCTAGGAAGAGTCGGCGACTGCTGTACCAGATCTTGCGTCAACTCTCAATGTTACGTCATCAATGAAATTCTTGTCCTTGAAAATTTTAATTAAGAGACTATTCATGGTCAACCGAAGCCTGTCATAACGTCAGGCTCAGTTATTGAACAATAATATTGAAATTTTGTCATGAAAAACTTCTGAAATGAAATGTCATCGGGAGACAGATGGGGTTTGATGAAGCAGGGAATTTGAAGAAAGGGCATTAAATTCATGTGCCAATCAATAGTGATGGTCTCTTATGCTAAAACTTCTAATCTGCTTTTGGTGGAAAAAATTGATTTCACGAAAAATGCATCTTTTTCTCCTTCGCCAAAGCAACTGAAATGTAGTCACAGATAATTTGCTCGACTATTAAGTAATGGCCGTTGAGGCGTTGTTGAAGGTGACATCAAGGTTTCAGAGAGCCTAAATTCAACGATTAGCTCACGTTCTGGTTGCCGAATTCATAATTAGTAAAGTAAATTACGGAGCAAATTCTTGCCTCTGGTATCCGGTGCTTATTGGTCGATTTTTTCCCGACGAGGGTCGGTTATGTTGTTCAAACTCTCGGATACTTCAGACACTCAAACAAATTCATATTAATTTTGCATGAACATGATTAGCGTTTTTAAATTTATAAATATATTTTTTTAAACTCTGTACCAGTTATGTTAAACCACTATTTTATAACTCCCATAGTAACCGGACATTCATTTTCCGCATACAAGGTTTTTTTATTTTTTTATAATATAGACATGCATATTAATTAATTTAATATTGGATTTTTAATTGCGTTAATAGAAATTTTAATTCGGTATTGTTTTAGAATCTAAAATTTTGTTTTTCACTGTTGACTGGTCGATGGATTGTTCGGTATGCAGAGTCGAGCGCTTAAGGGGGAAAAGGGATAGCTTCAGAATTTCCAAGTCTCGATAAGTTGAACGTCGATCGATCAGTGGCTACTCATATCGCTTTCAAGTGTCAGAGGTCGAAATACAATGATTTCGAATCAGCATCATCGGTTATTTCATCTCGTTTCTATAAAACGAATTCCATTTCACGTTCCTCCATTCTCGCTGGATTTGGCGCAGTCCTTTCCATGACTAATTGCGCGTCTGCCTTCGCCAAGGACAGCAAGGACTGCCGGCACAAAAGGTCTGGAATTAAGTTTGTGCGTGCGTGTGGGGATGTGTGTGTGTGCAAACTTTGTTCGTTTCCATCAAACTATACCTCACTGGATAGTTGAGTTAAATACAAAAGCAATATCTTCGGTTTTGAAAACATTTGATTGCCATCATCAGAGATGGTGCTTAAACAGAAAATCGAAATTTGAAAATTTGAAACTCAATTTCAATACACTTGTCACTCTTTATAAAGCACTATGCAATATACTGTAATGCCTAAACTAGAAGAACACCAACGTTTCTTTTGATTTTGGAAAAGTCTGTGCGACAGTCTTAACGTGAAACTCCCTCCCCCTCCTCTCCCAATGTGCTTCCTTAAAACGTAATTTCGGTTGGTCTTGATCGATGAAAAGCACGATCTGACCTACCGTGGATTGAAATGATGTGACTTTTTTCACGCCAAATTATTAAGTGCTTGGCTTTAGCTATGGTTCATTGATTTGCAGTATGTCAGTTTGGTAGAATAATCTCAAGATTTTTTTTGAAAAAAACGATCAATAATTACCGAAATATATTGGTTTAATTAGCCTAATTGCTCTGCAACTATCAAGACTCGAAGGGTATGTGCGTTCCATTTAAACGGGCTTTCTTTAATTTAATTTATATTAGATTTTAGTCTTGTGTGTGATGACAGGAAGGTGTGCACACCTGCATTTTGGGAAGGAAAAAATGCGCTCAGGCAAATTACACCCGTTTAGGTATTGTTAGGCCGTATGGTTAGAAGATTGATTGCCTATTACATTTCTGCGCTCTATGATGCAGACGCTTTTTCGTTGACTTCTATTTATTCTGATATCAAACTACTTAGAAGCACATAAAATTTGGCCATGAAAGCAAAAATGATGGAAGATTTTTCTAAAAAAACGTAGTTTATACATTCCGGAAGTAGTAATCGATGTTCTCCAAAGAGAATTAATAATTCGAGCATCTTACGATATAAATCATGAGATAAATTCGAAGGAATCTTTGCTTTTCATATTTATCTTTCGTCCGCCTCTATTAAAAGCGGCATTGAAGGTGGAAAGCAGACAAAACACCGACTGAGTTTTTACGCGAAGCGCGGCAATGATTCCACTTTACTGACACAACATTTCCATATTACAGCCATGGCAAGTTGTAGCAAGACGTGATCGATTAGTCTTGAACCTTTGGTTCTTTCTCTGGCCAATTACATTCTTTCACCTTCGGGAATTAAGGACTAAGATTTGACCTAATTTTCTCGGGGTACGCAGTGGAGTTATCTCCATGTGGTGTACCCTGCCCACTATATTCTCATACGACAAAAGAGTACATTAATCGGAAGTTGACTTCTGACTTCATACTAACATGATCCCACTGTAATGCATGTTCGACCACTTATACAGTACTCACTTTACCTTTTCTCCACCTTTGTGTCTGCCTGTCTCCTTTACACCTTTGAAACACTCTTCTGTTCCCCCCTTCTCGACATTTTTTCACTTCGATGTTCCTTCCCCTCAGTAAAGCCTGAAGTCAACTAAAGGGCTGATGAGAACTATCAAAATCCCTGCCATTTGATATAAATGAATGGCAGTTTAACCACTTACAACTTTCATGCATACTCGGGCTCTTAATTACACCAATAACGACACTCTAGTGAGATGTAGAAAATGGAATTCTCCTATTCTCTATCTCCTCTCCTTAGGATTTGAGGAACTAAGCCATCTCCCATAAATAGTGGTCCGGTTATCCACTACTAGATTTCAAATTTTTTCAAAATCCAAAAGGTTAAAATCGAAAAAAAACAAATACGCTGAAGTAATGAAAAAATTAGATGACGCTCACACGTACCATGCCTGTTGAAGTGGGTCCTCTATCATTATTGGGGAGATGGACTTCCATAGCAAGGCACACACAATTTGCTGCAATTGTACACAAAACCAGATACTCGAAGGGTGTACAAGAGACAGCAAAAAAATATAGTCACGATTTTTGCTGGTTAAGGAAATAACATTTTTTGACCAAGATAATGATTGCAAAAAAATGCACATACCGCGTTGTGCATTTAACTAAATAATAATAATATATGAAGCAAAATTAGGACCAATTTTATTACTTACTAGTGAATTTAATAATGAACTATAATTAAAATACAATAATGCGTTTTTGTTTGCAAAAATACCTTAGAATAAACTTTAATGAACTCGGTTATATTACACAAAGCACGTTTGCTCTTCCTTCTGTTAGCATGAAAACGACTAGTGACAGTCTTAATCACCTTCGAATACCGCGTGGATGGAAAATCGTAGAAGTGCCTCTGTCAGCAATTAGATGTTGAGCTCTGCAAACATAAGGACTCTAATTCCAAAAAAAGAACACCGTTTGCACTAGAAGAGCCAATAGGAAAACTTCAAAAAGCAAGATATTTCAAGGTATTATTAATAAATCACATGATTAAATGTGATTGCATCAAGAACGCGATTTGGGACAATGGAATATGCAGTTTTATGCTTAAATTTTGCGTCACAGTAGCTTAAGAGGATGAAGGAGACGCGTTTATGGCCAATTTCTTTTAAATGTGCGTGTCGGGAGTGAAAGAAATATTTTTACAATCGAAAAATACTCACAACGCACATTGAATGCCACTTGGAGCACTAATATTTGCACAGTACATGTATCCCTAGAGAAGGCCATTAATAATAATAATAATGACGAAGATATAATACCATAATAAAATCAGTAGACGATTTTACGGATAGGTGTTACTGTGAGTAGCCAATTTTAGCCAAAGAAGGATTAATATTCCAAAGGATGTAGGAAATAATACGAGATACCCGGAAGTTAGTATGACTTAAGACTAGTACAGGAAGACGAAAAACTGTAATTCTTTTACTCTTCGTTCATGGAAGCTAATTGTATCGGTTAAGTGAAGAGGGGTGGGGTGGGGGGTGGAGATATATCGACA
>UZAE01013816.1:3251-18904 GCA_900617975.1 Rodentolepis nana | reverse complement strand
TCAGGAGTTGTTCTTGTTCCATTGTAGTGCAAATATGTAGCCGGATCCTCATTGCTGTTAATAATTTCCAGAGGGTTGCTGTTTAGCATGTCTTCAATTTCCTTTCCAGCTATGTTTGTAACCTTTTAGCCACATTTGGTGGCTCCTAATACTACAGTTTTGTGTGAGATGTTCAGAAAGTCAAAGTTGGGACTATTCTGGGGTGGATTATAGACTGCATATACCTTGAATTGGTTTTGACATTTCCAAACATTTAATCCGACTATTTCGCATATGTCTTGTGTCGAGCCCATACTCTTGATTAGATCGTAGTGTGAGGTGAGGTCTTCTTTTACTCCAGTTAGAATTCCACTTGCAACTTGCCGGTATTTAGGTAGAAGGTATAGGGTGTAACCTGGGAACTGGTAGCACTTCAGTTTGTCATCCGAAGTGTTTACTTCCATAATTGTGAAAATGTCTACATTATAGGTTTGTAGGATTTTCTGTACTTGGATCTTTTTGTCCTGTGACATCCCTCCAGCATTCCACTGGAGGATCTGAAGACGTTGTGATTCGCCCTGACGAGGGCTATTTCTCTTATAGCCTTTTTTCAAGCTAATCATAATAAATCAAAGTCAAATCAAATGGCGAGTGATGGACTTTTTTGCCGTAGGAGGATACGTTGTCCAGGGTG
This sequence comes from Rodentolepis nana, assembly GCA_900617975.1. Classification (NCBI taxonomy): domain Eukaryota; kingdom Metazoa; phylum Platyhelminthes; class Cestoda; order Cyclophyllidea; family Hymenolepididae; genus Rodentolepis; species Rodentolepis nana. Next base: position 18,231 of record UZAE01013816.1, on the reverse strand, counting down.
CACCACGTGGAGGTAAGTCAATCTCGCACCCCCCTCCCCCCGCTTGGACATAGAGATGCTTGAAGATATCCATGCAGATGAATTTTCAATTAAAGTCGATCAATTATATAAGTAAAAAATTGTTTGGACTTGCCAAACAGGCGTGTGAGTTTTAAAGAAATAAATACATTGCAACGTTATTGTGGACGAAATACCATCTCTTTATCGCAGAGAATGGGAGTGAATAATGGTTTGATCAAATCAATGGCTCTGTAGTAGGAAATGTCTAAGAAGTAACAGTTAAACCTGAGATTTGGCAGAATTTTGATGGAATTTAGTGAAAAGATCGTAGCGGGTGCGTCAGAAATATTCAAGACACAATTTTTAATTCATTTATAATTTAATTAATTTTTATAAAGAACTATAAGATGTAACGAAATGAGTAATGAGCAGTAATTTGAGAAACAAAACTTGTTTGGCTTTGATCGTTGTGAAATCGTCATTGCTGGTGAGCTTTATACTATTTTCTTAAATAAATCAATTAAACATTTCAGCAAAAGGTGGTACATGAAATTGCCAAATTCAGAAAATGAATTGATAACAACTATGGGCACGTAGAGATAGCGATGTTTACAATAGTGGCTGGAATTAATACAAAATAAAAATAAAGATCAAGATGGTTCCATTTCATTTAAATTCTGCTCATAATGTGTTGTTTATGAGGTGTATAAAATATTGCCATTCTAATGGACTTTGATATAATTAAAAAAGTGTTTAAGCCTTAACAATGTGTTTGCACACCTTGGGGAACTTAAACTACATGAATTATTATAAAGATGTCTTAAATGAAACAAAATGACTTAAAACTTAATTGTCAAATAAATCTGATTCAAAATACCTGATATTCATTTTCTCAGAAATATGCATAAATGACAATCCATTTAAAAAATATGAAATAAAAAATATGAAAACGAAATTAGACAATGAAACAATTTTTATTTTTCAAATAACATCCTGAGTGGGTAAAAACTTTGTATGTTTATCTTCACCGCTAAAGCATATATAAGCGTTTAGCGCGTTTACAGAATACCCTCCGAAGCATCGCCTCCGAATGTTGCACTGTTCCCTCCCAGTCAGCCTTATCAAAAGTGTCCGGAGTGGCTATGCTTATGCGTCTGCAGCATCGTCAAAAAGTCTTTCCACTAGCGTCCCACAAGAAGAAAAGAAATCTAGTTCGGAGTTTGTAAATTTTCGCGATCCAAAAGTTTCATTTGCTGCAATATCAACATCAGAGCTACTTCGATCATCCATTGTATTTCGCTTATGCTCGTACCCATTCATTGTTAAAAACAATAGGAAGGTTAGTTCTTTACGATTATTTATATCTCTATTAGCTAATGGGCTTTGGAAGAAAAGTTCTCGGCCCAACGCTTTTCAAAAAACTTATGAAGAGTACGTTTTATGGCCAGTTTGTTGCTGGAGAAAATCAGGAAGAAATTCAATCTTTGATTCAACGCTACCGTCGATATAATGTTAAATCTATACTTGATTATGGCTTCGAAAAAGAAGATCTGGAATCAGATACTGTCAAAAAACTCGAGTTAGTTCAATAGTTTTTACTCTTTATTACCTTTAATGTTTGATTATTTTGCTCTTGATTTGTGATTTTCCCCGAAAATTTTGATTGATATCTCCAGGGGAACGTTGTATGAATCCTTAGAATTGTCTGATGATTCTAGTAAGCGAATAAATAATGAAAATCAACCGGTTATTGAATTTGGTAATAGACAAAAGAATATTATCTCCTCTCGAACAAGTCTTTACAGCTCCAAAGGCCAATATGACGAAAACTTAAAAATTTTAATGGAATGCATTGATGCCTCTGCAAGAGCTATTGCGAATGATGCTTTTACTGTCATTAAACTGACAGCTCTGGGCAAACCCCAATCATTGGTATGATTGTGCTAAATTCCTCCATACTCTTTAGTTCCAATTTTCTGAATTTCTCGTTCAAGTGGAACGTTTCTTTAATCTTCTATCGGATACAACTAAACCAGGGCACCATACCCCTCCGTCAGTTGCATCTTCTGATATTGAAAACGTCCAGAAGCGCCTCGAAATTCTGGGCGTTGAAATGGGTTGCGATCAATCAACAGGATGTCTCGCAATTCTTGATAGATCTGGCGATGGGTAAGTAGAAGATTGACTTTGAGTTCCTTTAGGATCACTAATCTACTTGATTGGAACCATCTCGTACAATTCGAGCGTGATCTTGCAGAACTTTTTAAAATCAAGAATAAAGAGGTTAATTTTAAAGGCTTTTTTTAAATCTAAGTGTTTCTTAAGCAATTTGAAACAATTAATCTTATTGTAGATTGGTAGAACTGAACAGTTGGTTTCGACACTCACGGAACAAGGAGTCGAAGAAATTAGGAATATGGTTCATCGTATTGACCACCTCGCTCAGGTGCTTAATCTTTCCAGTCTTGTCTTTTTAAGATATTTCATCCTTATTTACTTCCATTAAACTAGTATGCAAAATCAAAAGGAGTGAGGTTAATGGTAGATGCCGAACACAGCTACTTCCAGCCCGCAATTCGTCGAATTACCGTGGAAATGATGCATCGCTTTAACAAGGAGTGTTGTACAATCTTCAACACTTATCAGTGCTACCTCAAGGTTTGTTAGTCCATGTTATTGAAAGTCCTCTTTTCACCTTTAGAACGCCCTGAAAGAATTTCGACAAGATATGCTTTTTGCTGAAAAAAACGATTTTTTCTTTGGAGCCAAGCTTGTTCGCGGTGCTTATATCGAACAGGTAAGTACTTAATTATGTATTTTTTCAGATATTTTGCCTTTTCAATTGCTACCCCACTTTTGACTTAAAAGGAACGCAAAAGGGCGAAGACATTGGGTTATCCTGACCCTACTAACCCCACCTATGAAGCTACAACAAAGATGTACCAGGACTGTTTCGAAGAGTTTTTGTCGGCTATGGAACGCGTACCCCGGGGTCGTGTTTTAGTAATGGTAGCTACGCATAATGAAGATTCTGTAAAATATGCTATAAAAAGGTTAGTTTTTCTTTGTTTTATTCATGCTTACAAGCATTACTTAGAGCAGAGCTAGAATCCATATAAATTTCGATGTTTATGGAAGAGTAAATGGACAGACTGCATTTATTTTTTGCTACGTATTAAACAAATGTTTTTTTTTATTTTGATTCATTAAATGTTCCTAAAGTGTACATCATTCAAGTGTATTGAGAGTGCTGACAACATTGATTATTCAAATATGAAGAGATTAGCTTGGATTTTCTGAACGAATTGTTAGTAAATCACGCTTATTCCCATTAGCGAATTTTAAAGGCTAAATCATATTCTTATAAGTGCAATACGATAGGCATTTGACAGCCATTAAGCTAATCAACTCCGTACTTCTCTCTCCCTCTCTTCTGTTTAGGGGGTTTCGAGATCATCCAACACCACTTTATTTTTATTTCGGGGTAACTTCTATCTAAGTGCTCCTTTATCTTTTTTTTATCAAAAGAAAGGAGGATAGTTATGTGCCAATATTAGAGTCGTTTCATTGAAATTCAGTAAAAATAAATGTTGAAGCAGCTAATCGGATATATAGGGTATTAAGGTCCACTACCCTGTTTAACTTGTATCTCTTAGTGCTTAAAGCCACTGAAGCCTGCACTTGTTTTTAATTACCCCCATAGTAGTATATTTGGTAAAAACTGACAATGTGTCACCCATTATATGCTCGGTAGTTTCCCAAATTGGCAAGAATTTTGTATCATGTCCTAGTTTTAGGACACAACGTTTGCCCCAGAAGCTCCTCTATATTTGTGGGCGAAGACTAAGTGAAAGAGACGCCGAGACAGCCCGTCTTGTACCTCATTTTAATAGATATGCTCTCGGTTGCCCTTAGTTTTCTAGCAATGCGTACAATTGGACTGGCAATATTGGTACTGAAGGTGGCTTCATGCCTATTAGCTTTTTTTAGCCGATAACTTCCTAAGAAGAGTATAAAACTGAACATGCACCCGACACTTGTCTCAAAGAATCAATAAGCTTGATCGCATTTCGGCATCAGGAAAATTTTTATCAACTAGGTCTGGATAACATTGCTTTAATCCTACCAATTTGGCCTATTTTTTTTGCTGATCGAAAAGTGAATGATATATTTTTTTTATTCTCCTCTTGCAGAATGAAAGAACGTGGTATCAAGCCTGACCACCAGTTAATATGCTTTGGCCAGCTTCTAGGCATGTGTGATCATATCAGCTTTCCTCTTGGTAAGTTTTATTTATTTTAATTAGCATGTTTTAATTACAATATAAAAAATCAAATTAATGAAATGAATCACACTATTGTTGACGAAATGTCTTTTTCTGCTTTATCGAGTGGTTCAATTAATTAATCAGCTTCTCTTTATATTCATGATATCTTATTAGTGGGCAAGGTTAGGAAGGTGAACGAAGTTAGTTTTAAAATGTGGAAGAAGTGTCATTGGCAGAGATATAACTTTGTCGGATGAAAACTATGATGAACCAATGAAGGATTGGACGATTTCGCATGTAGGGGAAATCGAAGAGAATGGGTGGGGTGGGTAGGAGAGCTGTGTTGCAAGTCTAAGTTGTGACTGTAGCAGTGGAATTGTGTGTGCTCGGACTGAAACGGAGTACGCACACACGAAGGCTGCCTGTTTGGTATTCTCTTTAGGCCACACTGGCTGCCTAAACTGCTCAATCTTTTAAGTTAGCGTGTCCATGTTTTGCGGGGAAAATTATCTTATGAATGTAATTAACGAATTTAAATTCTTTTGAAAGGCAATGCTGGCTATTCAGTCTACAAGTACGTTCCCTTTGGAGCAGTTGAGGAAGTGTTGCCATATCTCTCCCGTCGGGCTTATGAGAATCACTCCGTGCTCTCCAATGTCTCAGTTGAGCGTCAAATGCGTTGGGAGGAGTTGAAGCGCCGTTTTCGTGCAGGCGAGTTCTTTACGAAGCCCTAACAATCAGCAAACTCTTATGAAACATTGACCCACTAATATTTTTTGTCCTCTCAATTGATGAATACTCTTTGTTTTCAATGTTTATAGAAATTCTTAATCTTTCCTAAATTTCTTACAATTTACTAACTGATTCAAGAGTGAACTTTAAATTATTGTATTGCAAAAAAAATAGTAATAATTTTCATTTAAAATGAAATGTTCAAATTCTACTATTCATGTGCCAGTAAATGTACCTATGACCTCACATTCAATTGAATGAGAATATGTGAGATTAGATATGCCAAATTGGCAGTGTTACAAGAGAGATGCAAGCATAATCACTTAGATTCCTTCAAGGGATGTCGTTTCTATCCACTCAGCAATAAAAAGTAGTCAAATAATCACCAGGATTATTAGCTGGCAAAGTCTCATTATATTTCAGAATGACGAGAACTTGAATTTATTCGCAAATGGTAATGCTCACTTATCTCTAATAAAATGGGGTGTGCAGTAGACTTACCTCCACGTGGTGCACTCTGGGCAACGTTTACTCATATGACAAAAAAGTCAATTAACCGGCAGTTGACTTCTGACTTCAAACTACCATCACCCCACTGTATGTCATACTCGACTACTTCACAGTACTCACCTCACCTTTTTTCTAGCATTGTATCTGTCTCCTTTATATCTTTGAGACACTCTTCTATTCCTCCCTCTCGACATTTTTCATTTTGATGTTCCTTCCCCTCTGTGAAGCCTGAAGTCAACTAAAGGGCTAATGATAGCTATCAAGACGCCTGCCATTCGGTATAAATATGTTAGAAAAGTGGATGCCTTTCGCATTTGGCGTAGATAAATATCCACGTCAAGGTTTTTTTACCATAGAGAAATAGGTTTTGAATGCAACCTTTTTAAATTAAAATGGTAGAAGACTGCCCTAAAGAACACGGATACTGGAGAAATTTTGGAGTAGACAGTAGGTTAAAATACTTATAAAAGATAGCGTGAAATCATAGGTACCACCCTCCCCCCGTTATTATAGACTATTTAGCCCCTCTAGATGTGTATGAGTGAGCCGTTATGAAGTACATAAATATTGACCAAAGTAAAAATGGTAATTCTTTGCCAATGACAAATCACCTTGGCCTTAAAATTAAATTGCTTATATTTGAACCCCTTTGGAGACAGTTTGGCTTCACACCCTATGCATTCAGTTGATTATAGAAGTCAATAAATTATCAAATACTTCAAGGCCTATTGACGCTGTAATTATAAAGGCTTTATAAATGAAAATATCGAAAGAGATACTGTTCAACATGGTAGGGTTTACGGTAGCTTCAAGTGAAAGGGATTTCAAAGTCTTTCGGATACCCCTTGAATTCAGTGTTCCCATAAATTGGGGAACTTATTTGGAGTGTAAGAAGTAATACAATATCATAATTATTAAAATAAAGTCACAAATGATAAGAATTAAAAAAAACGGCTCATTTTCATACAAATACCGAAATTTCGTTCACTTATGACCTTAGATTAAACTGTCTGGAAGAGACACCTGACAGGCACAAACACCCACACGTGGCACTGGCATATTGAGGGTATAGCGAATAAAACGGTTTATGCAAAGTCGTCAACATCACGGGGGTAATTTTGGCTTTGGAGGGCGGACACACCCTCCAATAGTAAACAACCACCGCTCCATCGACATTGATCAATGGCCAACCGTCCTAAAATTCCTGTTTATACTGGTGCAAGCGCTATATTATGTTATTAAAATGGAGGTGTCTTAACAAGAAAACGATTTACCTATTTTTACTTTTGTTTTCACCTGAAGTGAGCTAGTTATGGGTCAGTAAACATAAATTTCTGTGAAAATAGTGATATTTTATCTATTAATTTAGCCCACTCTTGGACTTCAAAATGTCACTTTTCCATTCACAAAGCATGTAAATTTCCCAATATCAGAAGAGATCAAGCGCATTCGAATTTAGGAGTCAGTTTTTTCTTTCTAAAATCGGAAATTCATTCATCAAATCAATTTAATTTTGCATATTCTATTTTATTTGGGAAGGGTGCGCAATAGACTTACCTCCACGTTGTGTACCCTGGATAACGTAATCTCATAGGGCTTTAAATTATTATGAACAGCCTGAAACGAAGCTATAAGAGATCCTTCAGCGGAATGCTGGAGGGATGTCAAAGGACAAGAAGATCCAAATCCAGAAAATCCTGCATACCTATGACATAGACATATCCACAATCATGGAAGCCAACCTTACGAATGGCAAACTCAAATACTACCGATTCCCGGGTTACACCTTATACTTACTACCTATGGAAAGAATGGTTAACAGGAGGCTGACTTGGTTCCTTGAGGCCAACAATATTCTTATTAATGAACAAACAGATTTTACGCCACAAAGATTAACTAACCAACAAGTAGCCACTGTCTCCCAACATATCAAAGATGCAAGTAATACTCTTACGGCTGTATTCATCCATTTCAAATCAGCATATGACTTGATTTCAAATCAGCATATGACTTAGTATGGAAAGAGAAGTTCTTCAAATCAGCATATGACTTAGTATGGAAAGAGAAGCTACTTTGAAAATTGGCAAAGATTGGAATTAAGCATAACATGCTAAATTGGATAATATTGGTGAATATTGGTATAAAGCATAACGTGCTAAACTGGATAAAAGCATTCATTGGACGATTATGTAAAGTCATTGAATAAAAGCATTCATTGGACAAAGATCATGTAAAGTCAGATGGCATTCATTGGACAAAGATCGTGTAAAGTCAGATACGGACGCTCTGTCCAAATTTAATCTATTACAAACAAGCCTACCATAGGGAGCTGTCACAAGCTGCACTCTTTTCAATGTTTTCATCAATGACATAGCTGAACTGTACAGAAAATCACGGGCAACCAGTGCTTACTTTATGCAGGTTATCTTGTTCTATGGTATTCCGTCCCTGAGCAACATTTTCAGGAGAGGAAGGAAGATGTCCTAAGTTATGACCTTAAAATTTAAGCAAACTGGTGCGAAAATAATGAAATGATTATCAACACCGCCAAAATTGCATTCCGAACATTTTTATTGGCCCACAAGGACATAAACCCGCATTTGATGTACAAGGTTACTTTCCTAGAAAAAAAACCAACGAGATCACTTATGTCGGAATGACGTTTGACACAAAACCAACATGGCAAAGCCACATCGCTAAAGTAGCAGATCTAGTCTCTTCTAGACAGAACGTACTGAGACACCGCGCCGGTAGTATATGGGACTGTGCACACTCAAGCCTAAACAACAAAGAGAAGGCCTTGATCCTGTATGAGAAGCTACTGCGCATTCCCATGGACAAATTCTTCAGCACCTACGAAAATAGGCCAAGACACCTTAAAACGCAAACGGGTTACTGAGAGAATAAAAACAAAACAGTAGTCCTACAATGGAGTCCTGGACATTGCGCATTAAAGGCAATGAGTATGCTGATGCACTTGCTAAGAAGGGGACAACAGTTTTGCAAGGCATTGATCGGCCGATGTCTTTCCACACAATGAAGGCCTTAATCAGGAGAGAATTCCATACCTCAAGGTGCAACGAAATTAAAGCTCGAAAAAAAGGAGAAACAGTGGACAGTGGAACTCTCCGACATACCCGACTGGCCAGGAATCGAAGCCGTTGCTGACTTTAGACTACGTACCGGACACGATTGCTTGGCAAAACATCTTCACAGATTGGGAGTATACACTGAACCCACATGCCCTTTATGTAACCTACAGGAGGAAATGGAGAAGACCCACCTGATTCGATGTCCAGCCCTAAAGACAAGGACGGAAAGCCAGAGATACTGGGAAGCAAGAAGACAGCTAATGAACTGCTATTAAATATGTACCTCCCCCTCTTATGAAAGTCGAAATCAACTGAGGGCTTAATGATAAATTTATTTAGGAGGTCTGAGAAAATTGTTGTACTTAAACGTTGTTAGTAGTGTGTACATTACTGGAGCAAAATGTCATTAAATTGAAATCAGCCTTGAATGACAAAATAAATTTTCATTTGCAATACCCCTGTATCACTCGAAGAGCACTTTCTGGCTGAACTATGAGTTAATTTAAATTCTTATAATTTCAAGATTTCTGGGAAAATATCTCTTATAGTAAACAATGTAAAGAAAAACACGTAATACATCAAAGTAAAGCACTACATTTTTGGAGCACTCGAAATTTCCTGAAAATGTTTCTACACGACAAATTCGCTCCAACATCATATAAACAATGTTGCTGTAACTAGTTAAATGTGCAATCATGCTTTTTTCAATGACTTCCAAACTTAAAAGCTTAAAAGCATATTTTATGTTTTTTAAATAATGATCCTCAAAAATAATAAAATGGAACAGAAAAGTTGAAAGTGAGAGAGAGAGAGAGAGAGTAAGTGTCGTTCTCTTCAATAGCGAAAGAAATTTAATTTCCAAAGTCATCTATTTTGACACGAGAGTATCCAATTCATGTGAATAGAATTATGTTAAAGTAACACGTTAAATACAATTTTCAATAACGATTTTATTTACATAACTGTCACCTAAAACTCGATCAGCTAATCTAACTCATCTTTGTACCTCATGCTCGAATTCACTGTTCTATCTCTTCCTATTACGCTTCTTACCCCTCTCAGCCTACCATCTGATGGAGTGTTTTGTGAAGGAAGTTGTGAGAAGGCCTAATTAATCCAAGAAGGTTGCAAATTAGGATAAGCTCTCTTCGATTTGTGCTGCCTTGTCTACCAGAATGGTGAACCTAATGGAAAGCAGTAATCTTAGAAACAATTCTCAAGTGCGTGTGTGTGCGTCTGCAGTAGACGGCTATGCGTTGTGTAAAAGGAGCCGGTCCAGTCCTACTTTTCATTCACACAAACGCCGACAGAACCTGTTGAAACTGGAAATACAGGAACGTTCGTATGCCAAAAATATCGAATTTTTACCTGGACAGGGTAAAAATTGAATCATCTCTTCTCAATTAAGAGCAAAATATCGCTTATATAATGTATAAATGGTTTGGCTGTTAAAAGTTAAATTTTAATAAATTGGAATTATTTTATTTGTGTGTTAAGGCAATGGGTAATAAAAGTGATTTATGACAGAAGCGAATAAACTATTTGCTAATTAAATTACCCAAACTAAGCCTTAGTGGAAAAATTTCCATATATGGTTGTATTATAGACATGACTTAGTAAGGAAATTGCCGTTAGAAGAAAATGCAAACGCACGTTGAAATATATCATACTTATTTTGTGACTATTGCGGATCATTTCCTCGCGAAAATGCTTACTCACAAGGAAGTCTAACGTGAGACCAGTCTGTCAGGCAAGAGAAATCGCCTGAAGTAAATGATATCGCATATTCTTTACTTTTTAAGGAAGAAGGAGAAATCATAATTACCTCGTTCCCCCCCCCCTCCCCACCATCGATTAATGCTTGTCTGATTACTATTGAAAGTGAATTACTCTGTCATTAAATAAACAGTCATTAGTACTGAATTCGCTTTTAATATTTTTAAAACAATCCCCACAAATGATTTCAAATAGTTTTCTTTAAGAATTTTTCTGTAACTTATGTATCTAGATGCAAATATTAACGTTATATATTTTATCTTCTAAAGGACAACACTGTATTGATGCACTATTATCATCGTGTTAGTGGCCTACTCTATCACTTAGATCAGGGTCTCATTAACACTTTACCTGTTTATCTCAGAAGACTCGCTCATTGCAGTGACTTAACAATGTAATATAAATCTGATGTTATAATCCATACTGTCTTTGCCATATTAAAAGTTGCCTACAGTAATTACATCATAGACAGTATTGCTCAAAAATGGGACCAAAGACCCTAGCCCAATTGACTCTTTTTGTTATTAAGAAAACGATTTGCCTACGCCGACTAAGATAAGCCCTAAACATTTGCTGTAGGAAGATAAAAGAAACAGATCGGTTATCCATAATCAGTATGTCCCTTCTGCGTTACTATAATGGGCCAGGCAAGACTCTTCTTTCTGTATCATTTTAATCCATTCCCCAGTCATAAATTTGTTTACCTCTGAGTTATTAGATAGCCTTTGCTTTCTATAATCAAAAATGAGAAATTTTATTGTTTTGATATGATTTATGATAATGTAATGTGCCTTTGAGAGCATCAATCGACTCGGGGATTAGAGAAGGAACAAAATCTGGGAAATTAGCTGTGTTTGCCTTAGTAACCGTCATCCTAGTAAGGATCCAGGCGAAGATTTGATCGTTTAGAAAACATCTTAGTTGATTTCAAGCCGTAATGGGCCAAGATAATTAGAATTGTTGCTCGTTGGATTATTTCCTGCACATTTACCAGAAGTTTATTTATTTATTTATATCAAATGGCAGGCGTCTTGATGGTTAACATTTGCCCTTTAGTTGACTTCAGGCTTCACAGAGTGGAAGGAACATCAAATTGAAAAAAGTCGAGAGGGGGGGGGAAAAACAGAAGAGTGTTTCAAAGATGTAAGAGACAAACACAGAGGTAGAACAAAGGTGGGGTGAGTACTGTGGAAATAGTCGAATATGGCATAGAGTGAGGTGATGGTAGTTTGAAGTGAGAAGTCAACTGCTAGTCAATAGACATTTTGCCGTATGAGTATACGTTGCCCAGGGTACACCAGGTGGAGGTAAGTCTATCGCACATCCCACATTTACCAGAAGTATAAACATGTTAATTGGAAAGTGGGATAGCAAAGCTAAACCCAATTTCTATTTAAATCATTCCATTCAAAAGTGGGATGATATTTCAATTGGTCCATGACAGCTATCAGGGCATTCGGTAAAAATTCAAGCACCCCACGGTTTTCGCCGATGATGAAGTGGTCCATGTGAAAGTCCATGTCCCGGGTTCGATGCTCAAGTGTGCAAAACCAGTGAGGGGAATGAGATATCGCGTTGGTTAAGTTTAATGTGTAAAAAGAATGATAAAAAAACAAAGAACCGCTGTTCAAAATGATTCCCTCGTTTTGTTACTTTCAAGCGCTTTTTTATGTCAAAAATAAAGTGAATTCGTGAATTATCGTGGAGAATCGCACTAAATTGCACCCAACTGTTCTAATCCAGTGTTTCCGTTTTGAGTATTAGTTATATTTCTCAAAGAAATATCACACCGTAGCTGCATTTATACTATTCCAACTTCATCCCCTCTGTGAAAAAGGAAAAATGTCAAGAGATTTTGGGTGCAGGTGTATTAGCATTGAGCACATCAGTCTGGTTATGAACAATGCAGCAAATCCGGCAATTCAAGTGTCTTATGGTCAGTGGCTGGAAAAAAATTTTCCCAAGCACTTTGTTTCTCACATTTGGGACTTGGTGTTATTTTGTTTAAACCCATTTGATGGTAGTAATGAAAACATAGCAGTTAATTCACACGTTAATCTCATGGTGCCTATTAGTTACACAAATGAAGGTAATAAATAAATCCTAAATTAATTATTAATGGAATCCCTTTATTGATGTTTAGGTTGTGCTTACTCAGAAAGTTGATACTCATGACTTAGTAAGACTCACAACACATTATCCATTCAGCATATGAATCATGTGAAGGTGTACTCTTGAAAATTAGGCCTCAATCCTCGTAACGTGCTGGTTTAATTTTTAATTTATTTCTTTAAATATGAAATGCTTATTCACTCCTGTGATCCTTTCGAAGGCATCACTGAGAAAATCTCGATCACTCTAATTAAAGTGAGTGGAAGACAAGTAGTAGAACAGGTAGAAAATGGGGACCACGAGCGTTCACTTCATTTGTCTGATGCGATTAGTAGATGAAAATAAGCCAAACATGAGGTATGATTCAGAAAACTAGCAAGGTGAAGTAACCGCGGAAATGTAAATCGTTCCCATAAGGCATTATGCAAAATAGTAAAACCAAACTCACTTTATGTGAAGTGCGCTGTAACTAAATATCACCACAAAGAACCAATGGTTTTGATGAAACTGCTAAATCAATATGACTTTATTTGAATACCTCCAATTGTGAGGGACATTGATTACTCAGATGAGGATTTCTAGCAAGACGGTCAACCAACAAGATGAGTAGCCATCAGTCTGATCAATATTAAACTCTTCGTAAATCTTTATTTATAGTAAATGGAAGGCTTTATGTTTGTTTTCATTAATCCATTAGTTGAGGAGAAGGGCTTTAAAGTCCCAAAAATCGAGGGGGGGGGGGACAGAAGAGTAAATCACAGACGTCACAGAGACACACGCAAAGGTAGAGAAAAAAATGTGGAGTGAGTACCGTGGAGGTGGTAGAAAATGATATGCAGTGGGGTCATGGTAGTTTGAAGTCAACTGCCGGTTTATAGCCTTTTTTGCCATATGAGTATGCGTTGCTCAGGGTGCACCAAGTAGAGGTAAGTCTATCGCTCACACCATTCACCGTAAAAATACTCTTCACCATTAAAGCTTCGTATTTTTGTAGGAGAGTATGTTGACCGAAATTCATTTTCTTCAATCAATGTAAAATTCTTTATATTATTAGTGAGATTTTTTAATGTATTACTTTATTTTCATCATAAACAGGTCTTGTTGTGCCCAAGCGCGCTTATTATTTAATTTTATTTGCAAAAATCCCAACTAGTTATTGAGCATGACTCTGGTAATTTACTACACCTACCATTTGCCAGTATATTGGTTAGTGAAGGAAAGATGTATGCGCCGTGTTTCATCAGTAGCCTACGCTAAACAACGCTGAACTCCTCGTGAATGGATGCACTCAGACAAAAAGACGAAAAATTCTGAAATTTAACTCTTTCGGATTGCATTAGTTTCTGTTTGAAATTTTGATTTGCCAACAAATTTAACGGTATCCTGATCTCATTAACTGATCTCTTCTAAATTCAAGCATTTTATTTCAAGGTTTGGAAAGCAGATTGATTCTACATGATAATAGTAATCCTGAATGATTTTAAAAGTGGAAATGGTTTTAATTAAAGTTTTTCGTTCAGAATTGGTGGAACAGTGATCCTGTTAACCCACAACTCGAATTGATTATGCACGCCAGCTGAGACCTTCTGAAGGGTAGCTTTAATGTACCATCAATTCGGGAGCAGCCTAGTAGAAGAATTAATGGCAACATCTAACAGATTTAAGCTTCTCTCTGAACTGAAAATAACGCCAAGACTTCCCTTATAATCGATGCATATAGAACATTAGGGATAATAAAGGAGGGGGAGGGGTATAGTTTTAATGATTGATTAGATTAAACAGAAATTTAATAGAAAGGAAATTTCACTATTTGGAAAGTGTTTTGCTCAAGCATTAACGACCATCCTGGGCACACTCAAGCCCCTGGGACTATCCAGGCCCTGGAACATGGAACAAGCTGAGAAGTGCCTCAAAATGTTTCCTCTTCTGTCCATTAATTGTCGCAGCATATGTTTTCTCTTTTGATAATTTCCATTTCTGCATTTCCCATACATAATACTCAATCCGTTTAAGAAATTGAAGTGTCTGAAGGCTAAACATACATCGTAAAAAATGGCTGCCAATCACTGCTACAGTCATTCTTATGACCTGTTATTGACAATCCTCGTGCGTCATCCAGGGCTCAACTGCATCGATTAGCAATGAATTCAACCTAAGCATCTCTATAAGCGAATGTGAAGTGGCGGGGGGGGGGGCAACTCATCACCCTCACCAGGTGAACGCAATCCGAAAAATATGCCAGTCTAGAGAAATTCAGTCTGTAGACTCGATGCGTGACCTTTTTCGGTGTACGCAACACCAAGTTTACTGTTATTTGGTTTGTTGAACTATTCATATTGGCAAATCTTTACTCATCAAATTTTCGAGAAAGTCTGTTTTGTTAATGTGATTAAGTTATAATGTTTAAAATGTAGATATATATGTGCATGCACACACAAACATGCACACACAAACATGCACACACACACACACACACACACACACACACACA
>UZAE01013815.1:0-18907 GCA_900617975.1 Rodentolepis nana | reverse complement strand
ACTTCGGCCTTCAAATAGGGGAGGAACATTTATTTATTTATTTCAAATGGCAGGCGTTTTGATAGCTATCATTAGCCATTTAGCTGACTTCGGGCTTCACAGAGGGAAGGTTCATCAAAGTAGCAGAAAGTCGAGGGGTGGGGAATAGAAGAGCGATTCACAGATGTAAAAGATGCAGACAGACATAAAGGTAGGGAAAAAGGTAAGATGAGTACTGTAGAAGGGGTCGAATATGACAAGCAGTTGGGCCATGGTATTTTGAAGTCAGAAGTCAAATGCCAGGTAAAAGACTTTTTTGGCGTATGAGTATACGTTGCCCAGGGTGCACCACGTGGAGGTAAGTCTATCGTAAACTCCTGGAGCGGAAGGTAGGTTCATTCAAGTTTAGTGTTCGTATAAGCCGAAACGTCTAGGTATAAGTAACTAAGGAAATATCTAAATTACTTTTCTCTATAGAAATAAGATTTGGCTTAAGATTCTGAAAAATGTATTTGCCCACAGTACAGTACATTAGAAATGACAACTTCGATCCCGGAATATTAGTGAATGACTCTCTACTTTTCACTCTAATTGTTACCCCGTAAGATTTCGAAGTTTAGCTTCTATGCCGCAGTTAACAGAATGAAGTTTTTCTTTTATCACCTACCGACAATAAATCTTTCAATAGTGGTTGATGCGAAAGTTTTGTGCACATATTATATATTTCACGAATCTCCACTTATTCCAACTCCTTGCCATGAGAGTCTCTAAGAGGTAGCATTGACCTAGTACCACTTATTTATAAATTCATTGGGCACATCATGTTTATTCCAATAACAGCTGCTAAACAGCTGTGCAAGCTTGAGAATTTATCTGATTATACGCATGTTTAGCCTATTTCTCTGTGGACATAAAATGGAACACTGAATTCAGCGAATTATTAAATAAATATCAAAGGTTCCTTTTTTGACTTTTGTTAAAAGAAAAGGAAATCGTTTATATTGCCGAATGAATCCACTTTCAAATACACAACAGATACCAAAAGCAATGAATGGAATTTGTGGCCAGGAAATGCCACAGTCAATTTCCGGGTTAACGGAGTTAAGGCATTCTGTTAATCTCCGCCCTCAACGTCTGTCGAGACAAACATGAATTCGTAATGCCTCGATCCTTTCAAATTGTTCACAGTTACAGACAAGGAAAATCATGGTTTTTTTGGTGAGGGATCTTTATAAAGCTAATCCCCTTCCACGTCCTCACCATAATAGTGCCGGGGGTGACTGATAAAAGTAAACTTTAAATATCCTTTTAATTCTGCTAGAAGGCTGGTGGCAAAACTACGTCCTTGTGGAGAGCTTGGAAATACCACGTCTAAGCTATAGCAAAGAAGACGTTACTTTTGCTTGTTATGGCAAGTATCTTTTGTTCCCACACTTTGGAACTTCTTTCGGAGCTGAAATAGAAAGTAAGCTGAACCAAAGTGTTAGGTAAAGTAAATCAATCAGAACTACAATGAACTAACTGGACTGTCATGGCGTAAACAGTCAACAAAGTACTTGACGTCTTGAAAATACGCCAAACATGAAAGAAATCTGAACAAAAACCGTAAAGTGCGAAACTATTAACTGAATGCAGAAAAGTAAACAAAGTTATTGTGCAACCGACAAGACCAGTGCTCTTCAAGCAGTGACTTCTGATGCCTAATTTTCGGCTGCTTCAAGCCGTACAAAAGTCATATACTCTCTGATTTGAGTCAGAGACTACGAAATCGTTTGGCTTGTGGGTTCGAATTACTAAATAGTTAATTGATAATTAATTACTATAGGACTGGCAGATACATTTATAATCATTGCTTTAAGTTCCTTTTACAGTGGCTATTTTCAGCTAAGAGAATTAATTTTCTCCGCCGAAATTTTGGCAGTTCGTATAGTGCCACCTCCATGCGCATTTACGCATTTATAGAGAATAAGGTTCCCACCCCACCCCCACCCCACCCCCACCCTCNGCTTTCCATAGGATACCTTACCCATTACGCCATGGCATAAAAACCGCGTATTTTAAAATAAAAGCCAGCAACCTAGTAAAATCTTCCTTTCTGTATAAAAAGTAAGTCCCTAAACATTTAATCGCTAAGTAATTCTACTTTTTACATAACACAGCTCAGGGAGATGTTAGGCTGCAATGTAGTATTTATTTATTTCAAATGGCAGGCGTTTTGATAGTTATCATTAGCTCTTTGGCTGACTTCGGGCTTCACAGAGGGAAGGAACATCAAAGTAACAGAAAGTCAAGGGATGGGGAACAGAAGAGTGGTTTACAGTTGTAAAAGAGACAGACAGACACAAAGACAGAGAAAAGGTAGGATGATTACTGTGGAAGCGGTAGAATATGGCATACAGTGGGGTGATGGTAACTTGAAGTGAGAAGTCAACTGCCAGTTAATAGACTTTTTTGCCGTATGAGTATACGTTGCCCAGGATGTACCACGTAAAGATAAGTTAAAAGTAGTTAAAAGTAGACTATCAGCCCATTATTTGCACTAGAATGCTCCTTCAACCATCAAACAAACCGTAGGTGCATTTCTTTCTTACCTTGGCAAATTAATTCCCAATGGTTTTGAGGAAAGAAATCTTATTGCTTATACTTTTATTGCATTTTCAATCTGTTATCGTTATGCTAGTACATCTTTAATACCCCAATGTACGGTTACCTATCATTCTCCCTACTCAAGTACATTATAATGCTAAGAAAGTTGTGCTGAAGGTTTCAAGTTTTCTAATTTTGTTCTTACGGAGGTTTGAGTTTAAAATAATTTCTCAAGTCCAGTGGGTCTTATCTTAAAATGATCTTAACTTACCCCATGTTCACAATTTTAGTAACTCCATAGTGTAACTTTTCATCAGAGGTTTGTAGTAAATCAAGATTTGAAGCTCTTGAGAAAACACCCCCAATTACTTAAAAGAATAATACACTCTGGAATATATATATATAATTTGAAAATGGCGATCGATAAGATACGTCATCATAACTCATTTAAGTTGCTATTTAGTAAACAAAAGATATTTATATTTATGAATCATTGATTTCTTATTACGGTGGTATTGAATAAAATATCAATTAAATTATACTATTTGGTTATGTTTCCGAATAAGTATTTTGAACAGTTGTCCTTAAATAAAATTTTATTATTTAATAAATTATTTTATTATTTATTACCTTTTACAATGACTTAGAATTTAATAATGATCATTCTAAAATGCTTGACTGATTGTAAATACTTCATTATAATTCTCGATTGACAAGTTTCATTTCCTAAAAAGAAATTAAATGAAACAAAAAGTAAATTGTTTACAAAATTGAGCACGCAAAATTTAAAATTTACAACTTAATTTTTTATTCAAACTCTATTAAATACTCAAAAAATAATGGAATAAATTAAAAATAAAGAAATGGGTGGTTAGTAGAGAGTAGTTTCCAAATGGAGAATAATCAGAAAGGCGGGGTTTCATATACGGAGCCAGAAATGTTGAAATCATTTTAAAGTTAAAAGACATGGAAGATAATAGTATTTTAAAATGAAAACTGGGCACATATTAACTATTTTGATTTCATTTTAGTTATTTCGAAAATAAAACTTATCTCGATAGATGTTTTGCAAGGATATCCTTATCCAAATAAATAAAATATTACAGTGAGACTTTAAGGTTAGTTTATTAACAAAATCGAATGTTTACAGTATGAGTAAATATAGGCGAAAGTAGATATCAGATAATATTTAAAAAAACTTAGAGGACAAAAAATTTATTTGCTGCTGTTAGGAATAACTTTAATTTTTTACCAAAAAATGTCAAAGTATATAAATTACTTAAAGTTTAATCATATTGATTTCAAGAAATTTAACGATTTGCTAAATTTACCTTAAAGTTAAATACTTAAACAATGATAAAAGGGTTCGGTTACTTAAATAAAATGAGAACAATAAATAAATATTACTCATTTGATTGTAATGCTCTTGCGTTTAACGGACCGAACGATATTCTGATAAGCAAATTCAAAATTTCAAATTAGATAAATATTTGCTCATTTCTGTTTGAAGCAACGTTTGTTATGTTTTAAGGCCAATTATCTTGCCAAGTTATTAAATTTTGAAATCGCTTCTAAATTTGCATTTTGACGATTACAAATTAAGCGACACTCTTGAATATCATCCAAAATGTATTAAATAATGCATTAATAATATCAATTTTTCAATTAATCTTTTTAATTTTAATTCATTATCATTCAAAAATTTGATGCTTAAAAAACAATTTCAAATAGTCATTAAAATGCGCGAAATGAGAATAAATTTATTTTTGTGGCACAAAATGCGGTCACGGGAGAAAAGTAGAACTCTTAAAAACTGAAAAGCGAGGCAAGTAAAACAATATCCACACATTTAAAGCGAACAAATTTAATTGAAGCGTCTTTCTCTCTTCATTCTCATTCCCTGTTGGGCAACTTTATTGTTTTTATGCCTGTTTGCTTTCTGATAATAATGAAGAGCAGATTTCCTATCTCATCGAATTATATCAACCCCTAGACCATAAACACCCAACCGTTAATTGCGTTGTTGGCTATTGTTAACCAGCATATAAATATTTTTTTCAATAATTTCCTTAATCAAATAATTTTCTTCTCTCATAATACCATGGCGTTGTTTATCTTAAGCCGGAAGCTATGTGTTGAATTTGATGAATCAGATTACAGAAAAAACTTTTTCCTGTGAAATGACGTCAATTAGTAATGGTAAATTATAAATGATTTCAACGACAATCAGGGACACGTGTATGAGTTGCTTTTGGGACAGTCAGGCATTTCCTAAGCAAACTTTAACTCGTGACGTGTTTTTAAAATTTAATAAAGGTTTTTTTGCGTGGGACAATTGACTATTTTTGAGCAGAGATAGTAAATACATCTGCCCGAAATTAAATATTTCAATATTTATTTACTTGGCTTGCATCATTTGATTTTCTACATATGAATTCTCAATTAAATAAGGTAATATTTATCATTCATCATTATCTAACTGTACATATATGATGAAAAATTATTCCAATTAACAGAAACAAACAATTTTGACAATAGATTTAATTAGAAGTTCGACGTTTCGATTCGATTATAATGGCTGCGTATTGGTGCCAATCGGTTCTGTAAATCTAATTAATCTGACAAGTTATTAGATTATATTGTCAACATCGAGATGGAATTTAACTTAGATTTGATCGAAATCAAAAGATATGTTGAGGGCTTAGCGCTCACGAAGAGATATAAGTCTCTTCAATTTAACCATTTATTTTTGAACAAATTTTGCAACGACCGCATATTATAAATCAAAACAAAAAGAAAGACTTTAGAAGTTGCATTTTAGAGTGGTTGAAAACTAGGTCAAAGTAGGTGCATTCTCTAAAATTCCAATTTGAAAATAACTTTTCACAACACAAATATTTGGATTCTCTTGGAAGTTATGCAGTTATATGGAATATTAACCACATTTATATCAGAGAAGCAAGAAAATGATATGATATGCATATTGATGGTTTATTATTCCTTTCCTATAGCGATAAAAGAAGAGTATCTTTCCAATAGAAACTGGAGTTCAAGCATTTTCTAAAATTGGTTCCAAGGGGTGTGCGATAGACTTACCTCCACGTGGTGCACCCTGAGCAACGTATAGTCATACCGCAAAAAAAGTCAATAAATCGTCAGCTGACTTCTGACTTCAAACTACCGTCACAACACTGAATGTCAAATTCGAATACTTCACAGTACTCGCCTCACCTCACAAAAAATTCAAAGTTGATCCGTGTTATTCCTTTTATGCGTTTGTGTTGAAAAATATCTTACTATTTACAATATATATATATATATATATATCCCCATGAACCCCTTGAGACACCAAAAAGCCTCACTGATGTCTCTCCCCATGAACCCATTAGCAGACGTTGATGTAGTGTACTCCCCATGAACCCCTTGGCAGATACTGATGTAGTGTGTTGCACCCAACTGCTTGACTTCTTCAGGAAATCAAACACCCCTCCCTTAAGACAATCAATGTCAACTATCCTGCAGATCATTGGCTCCAAGTCTTCACTGATGGGTCTTACAGAGAAAACCAAGCAAACATTGGTGCAGGTGTCTATTCTGTACTCTTCTCTTTCTACGCAGCAGCGGGACACAATAGATCCGCTTTTGAAGGAGAAATGGAGGCCATTAGGATAGCACTATGCCAATTATGTTGCCTAGATACGAAATTCACCAAGGCGGTGATACTTTCGGACTCACAGTCAGCAATAGACTCTATTAGAAACAGAGAGACACCCAAAAGAGCTGAGATAAATGAATGTAGAAAACTCTATCAGATGCTGAGAGAGAAAAACCAAACAGTGGTCCTACAATGGATTCCTGGTCGGTGTGGCATTAAAGGCATTGAGTCAATGGATTCCTGGTCGGTGTGGCATTAAAGGCATTGAGTCAGCTGACACACTTGCTAAGAAGGAGACAACGATTTTGCAATGTATGGACCACCCGATGTCTCTCCACACAATGAAGACCTTAATCAGAAGAGAATTCCAGACCTCAAGGTGCAATAAACTTAAAGCTCGAACAAAGGAGAAACAGTGGACAGTGTCACTCTCCGACATAGCCGACTGGCCAAGAATCGAAGCCGTTGCTGAGTTTAGACTACGTACCGGACACGATTGCTTGGCAAAAAATCTTCACAGATTGGGAGTATACACTCAACCCACATGCCCTCTATGTAACCTACATGAAGAAATGGAGAAGACCCACCTGATTCGATGTCCAGCCCTAAAGACAACGACGGAAAGCCAGAGATACTGGGAAGCAAGAAGACAGCTAATGAATTGCTATATATTAACTGCTATATATGTACTCCCCACCTTTGGGGGAAGCTGAAGTCAAAGTTTAAGGGCTAATGATAAATATCATAAAGCCTGCCATTTGAAATAAATAAATATTTGTGCCTCCAGGTGGTGCACTCTGGTTAGCGTTTATTCATGTGTCAAAAGGTCAGTAAACCGGTAGTTGGCCTCTGACTTCAAACTACCATGACCCCAGGGTATGGCACATTNCCACCCTCACCCCCCCCCCTTCCCCACCCTAAAGCACACCTAAAATTTCGCAGTTCTATAAGCAATATATGACATGGAAAGTAAGGGCATTAACTGGCTGTCTTAAATGCGGCAAAAAAAAGTTGTGCCACATTTTGTTAATGAATCCAAGTGGAAATTCATTGTTTCATTTCACCTGATATATGCAACTTTAAACAAATAGAGCCCCAATCTAATCTCAATTCTTGCATAGAAGATGAACAGAAATAACTTCTTTCCACAAAATTGGGGAGATAAAAGGATTCGTAATGGATTTGCAAAGAAAAATGGTCTTAGTCTGGGAAATGAAATTAGCTATTTCTATTGTGCTTAAAGTACGTGCCGGTATTGAATACTACCAATTTATTTTCTTTCTGCACTAGATTTATCGATAGCTGTTCTACTATTCTTCCATTTAAGCATAGGATATCTTCATTGCTAACATAGCAGACACTCCATTAATCGCCTTTTGCGTATTCACATTGGAGCAATCTCTTTAAGAAGTAAAAAGGTGATCTTTGGTGAGTTAAAATGTACTTGTTCTCTTCCTTCGGGTCTGGGTATGGTATGTGAATGTGTTATCGCTATGCCATCGGAACTCATCTAAAATAAATCACTTCAAAGTCCCTCATATATATGCACTTTCCGGTTGATTTTAATGGTCGATAGACGAATGCTCCACCCAATAAATCTAGACGAAGTTTTTGATTATCATACAGATTCTATAACGATTCAATGGGAGTTGTAATTAGACTTACTAACCCAGCGGATAAATTTATCCAATAATTCTGAAATATATTCCCCTGTTCAGTAATTTCTTCTCTCATTGAATAGTTCGTTTTGGGACTTTTGATTGACCATTAATTAAAAAACAGAAGTAATGCCATTGTCTTTCATAGATCGGGCTTAATGAGATCTGTCGATTGGAAATTTTCAATAGAATCAAACGCACACATTTCGAATGACATCAACTGAACGCTCTACAGGAGTGAAAGTCTATAAACAATTCAAAAAGTACGTCTTTTTCTAATGTCAAATGAGTTTGATAGGGCCTTTTAAAAACGGAAGTTTAGAGCTTGATCGAAGGAGAAGGAAAGAATAACTATCTTCAAATTTCAATGAAAAAAAAAGTTTTTAAGGTATCCAGTAAGGTAAAAAGGGCAAATTGGTTTTCACTATAACGTTAAGAAAAAGTCGGGGTAAATTACTTTCCTTTCACCATTTTTCAATTTATACTTTAATGGCTTTACCCTATCTCTGTTCAATGCATGCCTAATTACAAAAAAACACTGGAATAAATTTAATAATGAATAGATTAAGCTGTTCCCCTTGTTTAGAGTAAGTGAATTTACAAGCTTTATTAAATACGCTGGAAGAACTTGATTCCGACCATCAGGAAACAGTGGCGGTGGTCCCTTCGCCGCGTGCCTTTAATTGCAGTTTAATCGTTACTCCGTCATGGAGGCATACTACACATTAGTAGCAATAGGTGGGGTGTACTAAGTACCGTGGTCTAATTCCAGGCATTTTAGCAACTGCCTATGCATGTGGGCAGGATCTGCATTCGCCAGCACATTTCCTAATTATTTTCCCTTTCCTACGGGTCCTCCACCATTAAATACCACCAATGCTTTCCTTTTATAAGGATTAATTAGATTCCAATCTCATTGGATTACTCGCAAAATTTATTGCACAACTAGTTCATTTAAACATCAAAAGGATTATATAATAGCTGCTTTTTTGAGTCAGTAGTTGTCAAGACGAACTGCTATATTATGGATAAGTCAAATAAGAATGAGGAAATAGGAAGCTACCAATTTAGTGCGGTTGCAATAGGAAAGTAAGCACTTCTTTGAGAGTTTACTTATTTCAAATGGCAGGCGTTTTGATAGTCATCATTAGCCCTTTAGCTGACTTTGGGCTTCACAGAGAGGAGGAACATCAAATTAGCCCTTTAGCTGACTTTGGGCTTCACAGAGAGGAGGGGAACGTCGAAATGGCTAAATTTCGAGAGGATGGACAGATGTGTAAGAGACTTAGGGACACAAAGGCAGAGAAAAGGCAAGATGAGCACTGTGAAAGTAGTCAGAAGTCAACTACTGGTTAATAGTATTGTTTGCCGTATGAGTATACGCAGGCCAGGACATACCACGTGGAGGCAAGTCTATCGCACACCCCACTTCTTGAAGAGTAGGGTTCCACTTCAAGAGTTCAGTTTCCGGTGATTTCAGATCTTGGAAAAGGGAAAAATAGTTCGGATTTCATGGATTAAAAAGCATCCCTCTTGTTTATCAATAGTTCATTGCTAATCTGTCACCGATTCTTTAAATAAACGAATATATTTTTTTACTTTGATTAAATCGCAACTCTAAAAACAACGAAGCACAGATGAAGGAATATTTTTTTATTGTTAAATGTATGATCTGACATTTGTATAATGCTTGCGAAGATATTTTCATTTGCAGATGGAAATGAATGCCATGACGCCAAATTATTCGCAATATATTAGTCAATAAACAGCCAAGAGATTATTGAATAAGTGACTAATGGATTCAGTTGGTTTTGAAATAGAATCTAGGATTTCTGTAGTTGTCAAGTAAGCATTCCTTTTAAAGGTTACTGTAGAAACAGTATACCCTGATTTAGCTTTTAAATCATTTTTTATCGCATAAACATCTTAAAAACAATAAATATGCAGCTGGATATCTAGGAAGGATGACTAAAAGGCTCAAATGTTATCTAATGTGAATATTCCCTTTCGTATATGCATAATAACGATGGCAAACCAAGTAAAAGGGTACTAACATATGGTGACTTTATGGAAATACTGGTTTTGACAGTTTCGTTGCAATAGATAATGGCTGTCTTGGAAGAGTTTCAATATGCAATACAATCTGAAATAGGCCTTGACTAAAACTACTTCACATATTCAAATAAGATTTTAACCTTACTTTTGTAATTTAAAGAAATCTTCTTAACTAACAGCTGCAAAACTATGGGAATAGAAGGCCAGAGGGTAAATTAGAAAAGAACAAAAAATGAGTTAATGCAACAAAAAATCTCCGCGTGATTTTCGCGCAGGGTCTGCATTTCACTTAATGGGCGATGGGCGGCATTTGCTAATGCTTCAAGGTCTAAGTTGCATACCCTTTATTGATGCAGAAAAGATGAAAAGAGCGAATTGAACCTCTGATCGCGGTGGGTTGTCAGCTATACCATTTCAATTGACACACGTTCAATGCGATGGCCGAAACCGCCGATTGTCCGATTAGATGCGATTATGTTTAGGTTGCGGGGTGTGCTATAGACTTACCTCCACGTGGCGCACCCTGGGCAACGTATATTCATACAGCAAAAAAGTCTATTAACCGGCAGTTTACTTCTGGCTTCTAACTACCAACACCCCACTATATGTCATATTCGACAACTTCCATAGTACTCACCTCACCTATTTTCTACCTTTGTGTCTGTCTCTGTTACATCTTTGAAACACTCTTCTGTCCCCCCTCCTCTCGAATTTTTTTTAACTTTGATATTTCTTCTCCTCTGTGAGGCCTGAAGTCACCTAAAGGGCTAATTAAACTATCAAAATGCCTGCCATTTGATATAAATAAATAAATGTTTAAGTTGCTACAGCGACAGTGCCTCTGGTATTCAAATAAAAGAGTTGAACACATATTTTCTATTATTTCAAACATTTATGCTATATCATCAAAACGACTGTGCTGAAAATGGAAATAATACCAACTTTTGGTGTTCTTTAAAATATGCCGTATTATTTTTATAAACGACCCACCCGTGGGTTGCTTCGTAGCGGATGGAAATCAGAAACTACCCACTGGTGAGTCGTATCACACTCAGCGTGTTAAGCTACTATAGTTGTGGTCAAGGGCAGACCGATGAGGCTAACCTTACGTTTGATTTTGGAAGGCTCGTTTGATGCCATTCAGAAAAACCCGTCATTTGATTGAAGATTGCCAATAAAATGACTATTCAATCCACTCGAGCAAGCTTTATTTTCTTAGAGGACTGCAATGCAAGTACTATAGAAACCAAGGCAATATTGACAAGTTCCTCACACTTTATTTTCAATGACAAGGGCACAACACTTTTCGTTGCAATACATCTTCCAGAATTAAGTGAAGAAAATTTCGTACACTTGAATGGAGCTTTAAATTATTTATTTATTAATTTTAAATGGTAGGCGTTTTGATAGTTAACATTTGCCCTGTAGCTGACACCGGGCTTCCCAGAGATGAGAAGGAACATCAAAGTGAAAAAAAGTCGTAATTCACAGTTGTAAGGGAGACAGACAGACACAAAGGCCGAGAAAAGGTAAGATAAGTTCTACCGAAGGGGTTGAATATGACACACAGTCGGGCCATGATAGCTTAAAATGAGAAGTCAACTGCCGGTTTATTGACTTTTTTGCTGTTTAAGTATACACTGCCCAGGTTGTACCACGTGGAGGTAAGTTCATCGCGAACCCCGCTTTAAAATACAAAGAAACTATAAGCTTCAGTTGTCAATAAATGGATCAAGGAGGCACGATCAATAATTCAATCAACGATATAATGTTCTTCTAATATCAAGGATATGTACATTAATTACGTCAGGAAAAAATAGAGGTGTGTAAATAAATCATAATGTACAGAACCCAAAAAGAGCGATGTATTTATGGTAAATTGACCATTTAGTGCATTTGGAACGCCAGCATAAACAAAATTCTAAACAAACGGGCTTCGTTGTTCACTTCTAATATGTTTATCCCCATTTCAGCGCATATTGCACTATTGTGCTAGCTCCTGTGTTCAGACGCTTCTCCACAGGTGAAACCTGTAAAATATATTTATTTTACCGAGCCACAGACAATACAAGCATCAGGAACTTTCAACCACTTGGACAACGTACATCAGAGAAAATCTATTTTTCCTAATGTTTACAATAAAAATTTATTAGATCATGATATCCTACTGGAACTGTGGCTTAGCCAGTGTGCGAACAAGCTTTATTGACAGGAGAATCGTACCGAATTCCGTAAGTTACTTTTTTTGGTATCGATAAATACCTTTTTTATTGGCTTCAATAAAACATGACAAATTATTCTTTAGTGGAGTAGCCCTGAAGTGCTTCCAGAGGAGAATAAAGTGTCTTTGTTTCTTAATTGCAATCCAAAAAAGTATCAACTTAGAGGTCATAGAAAATATGTGTGTGTGCTTAAAGCATTTCTATTTATGACCAATTCAACTATAATTGTACTGTTAGCCCAGACAGGCTATTAAGGATCTTGCGCTGAACAATTAATACAATTAACGACTTTTGATGAAAGTTACATGAGTTACATATTTTTAGCAATTTGATAAATTTTAATTTTAAAAGGGAATCACATAAATGTTCAGCTAATTTTCAGCTGAAACAGTTCTATATAAAGACGTTTCTGTGCATGGCCAACACAATGGGCTTCCCCAAAAGCATTTGTATTGAGGTTGGTCATGAATATGGAAAATGTTGGGTGCAATTTATAGTTCTTGAACCAATCAACACGAATGAACCCAGTTGATATCTAAGAGTGAGCATAAGCTCGAAGTGAATGTGAAGAGACTTGATGGAATAATGATTTGGTCACATGTCAATTTATTGACGTGTGACCAAATCCATTAGAACTCAGTGCATGGACTAAAATCAGAGTACATCAAAAAACGGGGCCAACCAGAGTTACCGGCATATTTCATACATCAACTAGTTCTTGTTACTTTAAATGGAGAAAATTTTACTAAGTCGTGCAAATTATTCAAAAGCAGATTTTCAATTATATGAACAGTATGGTGAAATTTAAACTGTGGAAAGATATGTACAAAGGAATTCTTTGTATTGTGTTGAGCAGGTTTTGACACTAACGCCCCCTTAAATCTAAGTAATTCACTTTACTTTTACCAGTCGATTCCTCGGATGTACTTTTGGGTTAATGGTTAAACAACATTAGCTTCACTATTAATCACCTGTTTTAAATAAAGCCAGAAAAATGCAACCCTTTTATAGCCTGTCATTCATTTCAATATGCATTAATGCGAAGAAATATGTGAATATTGCAAAGGTAATGTAATCCGTCAGTCAAAATTGTGCAGTGAATAAATAACTTCACGCCAAATGCAATTCGCCAAATCGCTTTATTGAATGGGGCAGTTGGGGGGGGGGGGGGGGGGGGGGGGGGGGTAAATTGATCAATTATTCAGTCACATACTTACTGTAGATAGCTTTTATGCTAATAAAATGGAATATTTATTCATGTTATTTAGAAAAAAAATATTTTCTTTTAAGGCCATTTTTCTAACCGACAAATGACTGTGGTCAGGCCAAACCTTATCGATAATACCTGAAGATAAGATATTCGTTCGGTGGCAAGATTAGGTTTGGTTTAATCAGCTACTGTTCTCCATTATATATCACGATATTAACCCCTTGATGAGCCTATTTTAAAGTAAACTTGTTATCAAAGATGACTGAATGCCTATGCTCAAAGCAATGTTATCAATAAGTTAGGCAAATTATAATTCTGACTGATGTAAAATAGCATTGGAAATTTTGGGTTTGATTCAGCATTCAAAGGAAAGAAATGAGAATGCAATTTCTTGTGCCATTTGAAAAAAAACATTCGGAGCGCAAGAGGAGGCATGGAGCGGGCATATCAGTGATAAAGATGGACGAAATTCGATGATCAACATGATGCGCCATCTCGGTTAGGTTCGACTAAAAATGTAATAGTGAGAGGATTTACCACCAGCTGCCTCTAGAATGATATTCCTATACTAGAGCAGAAATTTGTTGTAGGAAGCTTTTTCTCCAACACTCGCACATATTCATATTTACTTTCGGGCTTTTAACATTTAAAAAATGCTTCATAGATCGAAATATTTGGGGGGATACCAATGCACACTCAATACCCGAAACGTGAACTTATACCCTGCATTTTTTGCTATTTCATATATTTTTCATAATTGTCAGTACCACAAATCTTGTCAGTGTCCATGGGGTGGGGGGTGGGGGGGTGGGGGAATACATTCCTTGTTTTAAATCACTTGAAATCTTTGCAAGAATTTCTGAAAAAAAACTATAAAACAAATACTCAGAAATCAATGAACTCAGCTGACATTCTGAATTGCGCTTCAGAAAGTTGTTCCCAATGTGAGCTATTGGAAGGAAAATTTACTTTCATAATTACCCAGTTGAGTGGAAGAAAACCCAGAAAAGGACTTATCGGAAATAGAAAGCAAAGCGTTTTGATGTTCAAATCTTCAAAAATAAAATAGAATTAGAAAGACATGTTTACATTTTCCGCCTGTAAGCAGCAAAAAAACGACTCCGTTAGATTTGAGGCCAGATAGCAGTATGAAGATGGAAGGGTCATTGAAATGATTGACATTTATAAAGTACCAGATTTGGCATATATTACTAGTTTTGTTAAATTAATAAAAAACTATAATTTATTAATAAATTGCTATTTAATTATATACTTTACTGCCAACACC
This sequence comes from Rodentolepis nana, assembly GCA_900617975.1. NCBI lineage: Eukaryota > Metazoa > Platyhelminthes > Cestoda > Cyclophyllidea > Hymenolepididae > Rodentolepis > Rodentolepis nana. The sequence goes on along the minus strand of UZAE01013815.1, from coordinate 4,254 downwards.
ACAAAGAATTTTCTATCACATCAGGAGATGCTTGGAAGAAAATTTGAGATAGTCTAATTTGTCATGCAATCAACAATAGGGCTTTCATAATGTCATTAAGTTACTCTCCCCTAAACGGTAACCAGCCAAAGGAAGTTTTGAAACGAGATTAAACAGTTAATACTCACCTCAAGACCATCTTTTAAATTTCACCATTTCCTTCCAAACGAATTGAAATTTTGAAAATTGAATCAAACAAAAACGGTCTTTTCTAAAAATTGTCGTCAACTCCTGCTTTTTCCCGCTTTCAATTTAAAAGACTAGGATGGAATAAAGTGCTTTAAACAATTCAAGGCATGAAATTTCAAGTGATAAAAGTTAAAGAGTTTTCAACTGTAACTGGATTTGAGTAGAAATCTCGGTTTAGGGAGGAGCAAAATCCACCCGTTCATCTTTTCCCAGTCTGAGTAGACGATATTGAAGGAGTTAATGACCATTGACCGAGTTGTATTTCAAGGCACATTCGTTTAAACAGACCATGGCAAAACCAATAGTTCTTCAAACCACTTTATACTAAGAATTTTTTGTGGATTACAAGTCGGATACGGATTACAGCTAATAGCATTTTAATATTTAAACTAAGCTTAATGCAATAGAAGAAAGTAGAACAGTTCCTAAAAGAGGTAATATGGAATTTAAGGAGTGGCAGAATAAACATTTGTGGCACATAGAAAATACATCTATAAAGCGGTTGATGCATAACCAAATATAATGATAGACTAACAAATATTGACATTCAATTGAGTGATAGCACTATTTTATTCAAATTTGATATCACTCGACTCATTGAATTTCCTGGAGATGTAAATGAACCCATCAGACTCTCCTATCAATTAAAGAATACTCTAAATTGAGAAATTGTATAACAAAATGCTTGAATATAGCTGCAATTGCAGCTGATTACTTCAATATGTGAAAATTTTCCCGTAGTTCGTGATTTCTTGGCATTCCATTCACAGTCACTGAAAAAATGTCCAAAGGCAGAGTAAGAGTTCTAATCTTTAGCAGAATCCGTATATCTTTTTTTAGCCTTTGACTAATTTCAATCTAAAAATAAAGCGTATTAAGTCTACATGAAGGAAAGATCAAAATGACCAATCAGCATAGTTTTTTTTTATTTTTCACTCTGCAGTTTTAAATGCTAAAGGCTCGGAGGGTCCTTGAGTGGCGTAAAAGTGTTCAAGTGGGTAGGAATAGTGAAGGATTTAATCGGTATTCACTCTATCAATAAACAATAATTTCAAGTGTGCCTATTAGTTTGAAGAGAAGTATTCCTGGGAATTCAATCTTCTTTTTCCACAGTTTGTTAGTGTGAATAAGTGGACAACAGCAACAAGTCGAATTTGTCTAGACCGATTTTTGGAAACAACTGGTCAATAACGCAGATCGTATTGTTTGTATTTGGAAATTTAGCTCTGTGATACAACAACTAACGTCAGGGAAGAGAAGCAAACAACCCGATAAATTGAGTTTCATATCACCGGTGTTTTTGCTTCTATTTTCTCTTTCACTTTAAGCTATTCCACTACTTAAAGCTATTAAAATTTCAGTCATAATGAAAAAACCAATGTATTCATGAATATACGTAAGTGAAAACTGTCGAATTTAAGTGCCAAAAGCGAAATATCAGTCATCGAATCAACAATATAAAGATTATATTTTGTGAGGGAAGCCTTTGTTAACACACAAAATGAAACTTTTATTTATTAACTTTAATATTCACTCAATCTCTACCACTGAAAAAAGGGCTCAGCCGGGGTGTGCGATAGACTTACCTCCACGTGGTGAACCCTGGGCAACGTATACTCATACGGCAAAAAAGTCTATTAACTGGCAGTTGACTTCGAACTTCAAACTACCATCACCCCATTGTATGTCACATTCGATCACTTTAACAGTACTCATCTTACCCTTTCTCTGCTCTTTTGTCTGTCTCTGTTACATCTGTGAATCATTATTCTGTCCCCCTCTCGACTCTTTGTCACTTTGATGTTCCTCCTCCTCCTCTCTGTGAAGCCCGAGGTCAGCTAAATGGCTAATGATAACTATCAAAACGCCTGTCATTTGAAATAAATAAAATATTCACTTGATCTCACCCAATTAATGTTAACTTTAGCTCGAAATTGGACATCCAATTTTTAATTCAATGAAAATTAATGAATTAAAAGGTAAATTCGGGATTCAAAACTCATTAGATCATAGTTCTTTACTAAATTTTGCTTAAAATCTGAGCGGTATTTGGGCCTTAGGAAACCTAGATTCAGTGTTAAGATATTTATTGAAACTGCATAAATTTATCCACTATTGGGTTTTGGCCGTAATCAGTCCAAATTCAAGGTTAGGCCAGGCATTTATTTGTGTAAAATATTCTTCTACTTAACTGGTGTGCAAATTTGGCGATGAAAATTAATGTTCAGTGATTTTTATCCATTTTTTCCATTGGCTATTGGGACAACCAGGCCCAATTCCTGCCATATTGAGACCAGGTGACCTGAGTTATATCGACTTCCCATATTGTAAAACATGTTTCATTTGCCTATTTAAACAGTTAAATTATATATATATATATATATATATATATATATGCTAGGAAAAGTAATCTTACCTCAAAGTGTCCTCATGAATTTTTGCAAAGCACTCCCACATTAGTCAAAAGTATTTTGTTTTGAATTACATTTTTCGATATAGGTAACAAACTCATTTGATGGAACATGTCTAGAAGGAAATACTCTCATAAACTTATCGAAATAATAAAGTCAGCTAAGAATGCCAAAATCAGTTCGAGATACAGACGTATGTGCAACCTCTCTCCTTATTGCCAAGGAGTTAATCAATTAGAGGCCTATTACTAAACTTCAAATATGTCTTAAAAATTTTTCCCCCTTATTGGGTTAATAATTAAATTTAGCCTTTAGCTTTAAGTAATTTTACTATTCCAATATAACACGCATAATTTATACTTATTCCATTAATCGATCAATAAATATGAACCTGTTGGACATTATCGCTGTGTGCGTCATCGTATGCCCGCATGTCTGCTCCCCAGGATTGGGAGGTGCGGCCGTACAACTCTGTGTGCAGCGACCACAACTCTGTGTGCAGCGACCGTACAAACAGTGGCCAATCACTAGCCTCTGTTTGTTTGTTGGGAGGTGCGACCGTACAAACAGTGACCAATCCTTAACATCTGTTTGTTTAACCTACCCCCATTCTGATCATGAGTAGCTCCCTGCGTGTACACTTCATCCGCGATATACTCACTGAATAAACGTGCTCCGTACTACACGTCTGTTTCCTTTATAGCTGGGCTATATCTTAGCTGGTTTTGGGAGTCTAGCTAGATGTAGGAGGATCTGCCATAGGGATTTCTCAGTCGGTCAAGCTTTACTATCGTAGCAATCAGCTACAAACCTAGGTTAGGCTTTAATTTTTCCAATAATGACGTTAGCCCGACACTAATTCGTTTACTGAGAAAATGTGATTCCATTTGGAGGAATTACTAGTTTATATTAGAGGATTTTGATTTTTCTAATAGTATGAATATTTTAATAACCGTAAAATTAAAATCAAAGAATCTCTGTATGCTATGAATTCTAAATAGACTAGTGTTAACATCTGCAATTAAATAATTTGGCCACTGGCATTATTTCAGACCTCATACAATCTAATGAATATCAGTTTTGTAAATTATTAATCGTAATTGTAAACATTGGACTTATTCAAAGTACATTTACTAAAGTGGTTTCTAATAAATGAATTTTGGACCTCATTTTCACAAAAACAAGTCTACTTTTAATGGTTTCTAAAGGTGAATTACTCTCACCATTATTAACTGTTTCTTTTTTTTAATGCAAAAGAGTTTAAGTTCAGACATATTTTGACTAAATAAATGGCAGCGCGTGAAAAGTGAAATAACCCAAATGACTTTGTAAATTTGAAGGTGGCACATTTACTAAACTGGCTTCTAATAAATGAACTTTGGACCTCATTTTCACAAAAACAAGTCTACTTTTAATGGCTTCTAAAGATGAATTACTCTCACCATTATTAACTTTCTTTTTTTTAATGCAAAAGAGTTTAAGTTCAGACATACTTTGATTAAATAAATGGCAGCACGTATATTATGATTTAGAGCTAATGATAAATATCATGAAGCCTGCCATTTGAAATAAAATAAAATATATTATGATTTAAAATGGCAACAATTGCTAAATA
>UZAE01013814.1:0-18920 GCA_900617975.1 Rodentolepis nana | reverse complement strand
TTGATGAATTTGTAAGTGAGGCGATTTTCGACCACAGATGGACATCGTGTCGAAACTTTTCCATATCAAACGATTGGTGATCAGTTTGACTGTCGAACGAAGGCTTGATTACGGCAATCCAGGGAAATAGTCGAAAATCATCCAGTGAAGTGCAACGAGACGAAAGGTCTCAGCTCGTCGGTTGAAACGTCGCAACGAAGATTGGCGTCATGATCCTGTAGTGGTAAGCAGTCAATGCTTAAAGGAGGGTTGAACATGATTTCCGTCAATTCTCCATCTGACGAAGAACTGCCACTCTTCAAAAATATGTCGAACGTGTGTGACTGCAAGTTAGATAGTTGGCATTTCCCAACCAAATTTGCACCGTCGTGGTTCAGTGGGAGTGGTCTTCTTCAAGAAGAAGGATAATGTTTGAACTTCGTCATTGACCATCCGTTGCAAAACTGCGCCGACTGCCACTTGGGATGCGTCAGTCTTTGAAACAATCCATGTCCCAATGGAGATATCGAGGTGACTTAACGAGGCTGTTTTGGATAGTCACGTTGTCACCCTGACAGCGTTGGTCGACTTTAGATGGTCGTTGTCTGGTTTTGCAACTTGAGGAGTCTGCTTATAGAGAATATTTTCACCTCTAACCCCCCCCCCCACCTCCCCATCAAGTCGACTAGTGGAAGTATACTTACTAATGCATATTCGAGTTTTAATATGCAATTTAAGGTAATGTGTGGTCAAATCAAGGTATTGTATTGGTACTACAATATATCTCCACTTTGATAACAGGTGCTGTCATCAGCGATATGGGTTCACATGCCAGTAAGGATCTTGACTAATGTTGAGGACACCAGTGGGAATTAATCGTTCTTAGTCGTGACCAATCAATAAGAATCAATTTACTAGATAAGTAAAGTTAACCACATGATAACTACGACAATCTATTGATGAAAGTATGGCTATAGGAGTTGTTTCGGCATACGCATCGCGCTACCTACCACTGCTGTCTACGGTATTGAGATACAAGCGGTAAAGACAGAAGTGGTCATAAACTCAACCAAAACATATAACCATCCCCAATCTATCAAAACTTAAAAGTTGGGCGAGAGAGGGTAATTGAATAAGTTCCATTTGGTTGGTGTGCCAGTTTTGAATTGGCTTAAACAACAGATCCATAGCATGGAGGGGGTGGGTTTAAAGCGTTACTTGCTGACAAATGGGACAATAGCCTACTTACTGGCAATAGTTTATTATATCAAATGGCAGACGTTTTGATGGTTATCATTAGCCCTTTAGTTGACTTCAGGCTTCACGGAGGGAAGGAACATCAAAGTAAAANTGACCAATCAATAAGAATCAATTTACTAGATAAGTAAAGTTAACCACATGATAACTACGACAATCTATTGATGAAAGTATGGCTATAGGAGTTGTTTCGGCATACGCATCGCGCTACCTACCACTGCTGTCTACGGTATTGAGATACAAGCGGTAAAGACAGAAGTGGTCATAAACTCAACCAAAACATATAACCATCCCCAATCTATCAAAACTTAAAAGTTGGGCGAGAGAGGGTAATTGAATAAGTTCCATTTGGTTGGTGTGCCAGTTTTGAATTGGCTTAAACAACAGATCCGTAGCATGGAGGGGGTGGAGAAGCATGTTCTTTTACAAGTAGGTGGGTTTGAAGCGTTACTTGCTGACAAATGGGACAATAGCCTACTTACTGGCAATAGTTTATTATATCAAATGGCAGGCGTTTTGATGGTCATCATTAGCCCTTTAGTTGACTTCAGGCTTCACAGAGGGAAGGAACATCAAAGTAAAAAAAGGTCAAGAGGGGTGGGGGACAGAAGAGTGTTTCAAAGATGTAAAAGAGACAGAGACAATGATAGAATAAAGGTGAGGTGAGTACTGTGGAAGTAATCGAATATGACATACAGTGGGGTCATGGCAGTTTGAAGTCAGAAATCAATTGCCAGTTAATAGATTTTTTTGCCGTATGAGTATACGTTGCCCAGAGTGCTCCACGTAGAGGAAAGTCTATCGCACACCCCTTACTGGCAATAGTAAAACCCTGTTTAAAAATTCACGCTTGGGATTATATCATTCTATATTATATTACGGTGGGCTGGCATATTGCATGGAAAACATTAATTGGTTACTTTTTGTTACAGTAAGCTAGAACCTTTTATTTGAAATCTGCGTTTTATCCCAATTTTCAAAAGCAAAGATACAGAAGCTTTTTATTTCTGTAAACCCCTATTTTACAAGAATGATTTAATTCGTTTTATGGAAAAATGGTCCTCATATATCAAATGCCTGATGTGGAAGTGTCTATCTATTCACCCACTCTTACCCAAATACTATCCTCATTTGACAATTTTGAATAATAATATTCTCTTACAATTTGGAATATCCTTACTCAAAATTAACGCCTTCCCCTTCAAATTCCTACCTACTTCCTTTCATAGTTAATTTTAAACTGGCCATGCACATTTCCCCGACTCAACTTTAGATGTTCCCACTCGAAATAGGTTCATATTGAAGGAATTTGATCTACTTGGCATGCTTTAAAATAGCCCTACTTTGTTGTGGGGAAGGTTGGAAAGTAACTTTGGGGAAAATATTTTATATATCGATCTCAAATAATAAATGCATTTGGATAGTTTTTAAACTTGCATTTAGTATATATGAAAAAAGTTATTGACATCTACTGTCGATAACCACCGTCCATGATGGGAAGCAGTATAGATGTTAATGAAGCTAAAACACACAAGATGAATTTTGGGGAACTTAATTTACTTAATAAATCTCTCTATCAATTATTTTGAATAAGAATAATCTCATGTACACTTTTCTTTGACTGCGTATCTGGAGGTTTATTTTAAAAATATTATTATCAATCATGTTCTTATTCAGTGCTTAAGATCGTGTATTTGGATCAAGCAAAATTTCCTAACATTGTTTATTATGTTATACAACTCCAAATATAACATCAATTGACAAATACACAGTTGTGTAAATCAAGTTGTTTCACTACGGGCCCTGAACATATGTGTTTTGAGAAAATGTGCATATGATCCAAATGAATTCTTGTAAGTTGGCGCAAGTGCAGTATACTCATTGACGTATATGTAAAAGTGTGATATAAACTCTAATTACCGTTTTTCATCCAAGGGATTAAAACGATTTAAAGCATTTAGAAAGACTCTAAACTTATTTTATCCAAACATTGAATAAAAACCATGTTCAGGTTAATGATGTGAGCTTGGGGAAAGTGAAATTCAACTCGTCCTCATTAAGTGGGACAAAGCGTGATGAGATATAAGTTAACAAGTATGAAATTGATAAAAATTGCAATAAAAATTCAGAATGTATTAAAAATAAATATGTATTATTGCAATATGTAAAACAGTGTGAATAAAAGCGGTCGTAATGTATGAAACGTCAGCAAAACATGATAAATTCGCGTGGCAAGAAAGGGCTTAAAGCATTTAAAATCTCTAGGAATACGGCTTTCAAAAGATATGCGTGTTTTAAGCAACTTTAGTAATTATTTATTCATCTTTGCACTCACTTTTCACTCTATTATGATTTGGGGAGCATTTTTTTATCAATATAGAGAATTTGAAGCTTTTTCAGTTTAGATAATAAGCTGCATGCAAAGGAGATAATATATACTTATACTTCATACAAAGTTAAGGTTTAAATGGTAGTTATTCCCACTGACATTTCCTTTTACCTTGTTTAACATTGGCACCAAATTATATCCCCAAATTTAGGAAAAACTCTGTTATATGTTAAAAAGATATTTAAATTTCATTAAATTAAAAGTAGACAACATTTCGATATATAAAAGATTCGATTATAAAAGCACTATTAAAATTAATGTTATAAACACTGAAGGATGTTTGTTTTAGTTACTTTTAGAAGGTCATCGAAGTTCAGCTTTGCCATTACCTCTCTTTGATTGGCCGGGAGTGCCTCTTTATCTACGTTATGCCCACTGGAAGAAAAATTGAATAAAAATCGAAAGAACTTCCTCTAGATAATGAGCGACAATCCTACTGATCCAAAATGTTCTTCCAAAAATATTTATATCGATACCTCATCGCGTTTCTCCGATCGAAGTCGCAGCGCGAAGTGTAGCCCAGGATTACGAAGACGTAGGAATGGAGCAAACCACTGCTCTCCCAAAGGTCGACTCAGGCTTATTCAATTCCTTCAAGAAATTGATCTAGACAAGGCATTACACAGTCTTTCTGATGAATGTACTCTTGAGGATCTCATTTCCGCTCCTATCGAAACTGTTGAGTCTACCTTCTCCGAGTCACTTACTGGTGAGGAGTTTTCTCGACTTTGGACTAATTTACAAACTTGTCGTAGTGAACGCCAATTATCTGAGAATCGAGATCGGCGGGTATGTCTTAATATATAATATTATTCACCTTACCTTTTATATATGTTGCCGGAGATTGTAGTTGAAGCACTAACTTTGTGCAAAATGATGCATTTACTTTTATCTATCAATTTTTATATCTCGCGTAGGTTGTTTCTGAATCGCGCTTCACTTTGAGTGAGAATTATCGCCGTGTGATAGGGCGTGTCAGTTTCACCAATTAGCACTGCGTTAACGTTAGCTCTTTGTAAATTGAATATCACATTCATACCATACCACCAAACCCTCAACTCATGCAGGAACTGAGTGATAGTGGTGATGAACGTGCTAAAAAGTGTTCAAGTAATATCCTTCAACCACGAACTACGGACTATAGTGGCGGTGGTGGGTGCAGCAGCAACAGTAGCAGTTTTAACCCCCGTTTAGAACTCCAATGTCTAGCTGAGTTCCAGGAACGTACTCGCTATCGATTAATAGCCAATCGTAGGGGTAGCTTGAATGTCACTTCCTCCTCTTTTGATGAACCTGATGGTCCTGACTTCTTTCATCCAGGACTTTCTTCACGCCGATCTTCATTTCGTTGTAGGAAATGTATTGTCTCCCCTCCCAACTCAATAAGGGCAATCTATCTTTTAAATTTATTTTTTATATGTTACAAATAATATATTTGATCGTTCTGTCTCTGCTCTTTTAGTTCTCAGGTTTCTCTTCATTTAACCGGAGTCTGAGTTCGAGCTTTTGTGGTAGTCCATTCAGCCGTGGCGGAATAGATGACAGTGAACATAAAACGGGAGATGAAAAGGAAGACTCTAGTGGCCATCCTTGTCACTCTCCATCATCGATCAAAATTGAAAGTGGAGCTCCTGTTTCTCAGGAATCGACTACAGCAGTCGCACTTCAGCGCACAGCATCCCTCGGTGTAGCAGATTCCTTTCGTTTCTCTAGATTCCGACCCGCATCTCTCTCCGTAAATGTTCCCTCCACGACTCACTTCCTCTCATCTCTAGAAGCATCACAACTTCCCGGTGGTTCGTCCCCTGCTCCCGCCTTAGCTTCAGGAGCAAGTGGATCCCTCTTCTCCATCTCCCCGCAATTCTGTCTAAATGACAAACGTGGTAGACGAAGATCTGGGGAAAGGCCAGCTCCGAGTAATCAAACGGGAGCCATCGGCAATGCTTGGGATGACGCGGCGTCATCAATTTCCTATCGGTCATCCCTCCTTATGCCTCCTTCATTTCACGCTCAAATGAGCAATCCTCCCTCTATAGCCAGTCCAGCTATCGGTGTTTATCCGTCAATTCCAAGTGCGTCCTATTTTACTTCTATCTTCCTTTCCTACTACAACTTCTTACTTCTTCCTCCTCACTGTATAGGCCATCCGACTGGGAGCAATCTTGTGAGAATGCGGCGAGCTTATATGGGTCAATCTGCACCTAACCTCTTTTCTAGTTTTGTAAGTGATTTTCTTTTAGTTTTAAAATTGTGCTATGCTCTCCCCCCTCTTACTTGGCTTTTATCCTCGAGATCGAACTTAGGTTTTGGGGTCAACCTAGAAATATTTATATGATCAGGTCCCAATTATTGATTATTGCTATTATCCTTTCTCTTTGGGCGTTACGGTAAACTGTTTAATTTCTACTCTTACCTGTTTGCTGTCATCCATTGAGTCGCCTGTTCACCTTTCCCCTTTAGATTTGCTTTTTTTAAAAAAAATTACTTCGTAATTAAAAGTCCTTCCTGACAAAGGTTTCGATTTCTGAGGATTTTGTCAGTATCTTAGCTTTTAAAACCAACTCAAGTTCCTATTTCCACTGTTGACCAGATATCTCATATGAAACGCTGGCGTGCTATCATTTACTAAAGCAGCACTTCTAAGGAAAAAAATATTTCCTCTGGTCATCTGCTCTATTTGACCATCTGCGTTTGTTCACCTTCTTTCTTGTCCAGGCACTCACACCACTTAACATAAGGGGTCGACTGTTAACACTCTATACTGCTAATTTTTCCTCACTAATAAGCCATTTCAACTCAGATATTTAAATTGATTAGTTTGATCTCTTGAACTATTTAATTCCAATAATAAAAAATGTCAGCTTGCATTCTTCTGACCCGTTATAGGACTATCGGGTATATAAAGACTTGGGTCTTTATGACAAACTGATCTTCAATAGGTTCAGTGGTCAACTTGTATGCTTGTCAACTCGATTCGCAAGATCGGTGCTCGATAGTGCACATTCATTGGTTTTGTTAATGTTGAACCAGTTAGAGGATTGGTAGAATCCGAGCTTCTTGATTAGTGAATGGCCCAAGGATACCTTCTCTTTGCCAGAGACAGGTGTTGTTAGTTTTTTCAAAGGGATTTTATGGCAAATTGTAATTTACGAAAATATGAAAACGCGTTTCGGCTCCCCTCCCCGCCTCAAAATTTTTCGTTGTTTAATAAGTTTAGGCATTATGCACTTCGTAGTTTGGATTGTAGTCTTTTCTTAGTCTCTTGAAAAGCCTTAAGTCTCCAAGGGTATTTTTGTGTGTGGAGATACTGCAGTTTAGTAGTTATCGGTCTAGTTTTTGCGTACTATGTTAGACCGTTGTCTTTCCTATCTTCCACGAATTCCAACAAAATGAGGAAAGAGACTAACCCTATATTTGTGTGTTAGGCGAGAACAATGAAGGCGTCAATCCAGTAAGCAAGGTAGGGGAAGAGGAATTCTTCATAGGTATTACGGAATTAGGAAACCAACCGTATGGAATTGAAAGACAAATGAAGAGAGTAATTAACAATGGGTTATTACGATTGCTTAGAGTGGGTGAGGTTATAACAATTCGTACTGATTTGCAAAATGGAGTAAATAAACGTTTTTCAGATTTCATTTTTCACGAATGGGCCTAGTTGAATTGATTTTCAGTCTTGAAGGTTCTTTTTTGTGTGTGTGCTTAACTAGGTCGCTATTTTATTGCTCCCCTCATTTTTATTATGCTATATTTATGGTGCTAGGTAGTGAAAAGTGGGGGCAGATGAATGACTAGCGTGGACACTCTCACGATGCCTCATTTTTTTTTATGATTTGATCAGTAATGTTGCCTTCGGGGATTTTAATCTGTTTTATTTCTTTACAGCGCGATAGTAGTCTCCACAAGGATGGTAGCTTCACTGATGTCAATATTACTATGTCCAGTTTTAATCGCACTCTCCCTGCTGTTAGCATGGGTCTCTCTCCCATCAACTCCAAATCTTCTTCAATGCAGCGCCTTAAAATCATATGTGGAGGAGCATCTGAACGTTGTCGTTCACGGTATCTAAGTGGTGGGGGTGATGACTCATCCTCAATTTCTGCACCTCCTCCTACTAATTCTCCTGCTCATATCCCGATGGAAGTGAGTCCTGTACGGCCTGCAGCCCCTGTCGTGTCCTCGTCAATTTCTCGGGCGCTTAGCACTGGAATGTCAGATCTGTCTTCGGGGGGTCCCGCTTGTCCTAGTCCACGCTTGACAACCCGTTTACCTCCTCCTGAAGCTTCCTCACTCTCACCTGTTATGGGAGAACTCCGAATGAATTCGTGTGTCTCCGTTGCCGATGGTTTCCCGATCGTTACACAAACTTCCCCCTCCGCTTCTGCAACGCCCCAAACTACAGTTACTACTGCCCCCGCCTTCACCACAATCAAAGCCGACCGTTCCTCTCATTCAAGTCGAAATTATGGCGCTCAGTGTGCAGTCTGTTATCAATGTAAGCAGCCTCAAGATTTATTCCCTCCATATTTCTACCTTTTATATTTCTTCATTTTGCGTCAATAGCAAAGCGACAGAGGCTTGATAACGTCCTCGGTGCGTAAGAAATCTAATTAACGCCACTATTACCACACCATTATTAGTGTTTCATTTTGCTTCTCTAACATTGATGCCCTGCCGCCTTTTTCAGTTGGTTTATTGTCCTTGTTTGTAGTTGCCCTAGTATAGTTTTAAGCCTCATGTGGAAGTAATTCCTGCTACAAAAGGCTTTTGTCAAGTTTGCGGCTTTTTGAACCATATAATAGTTTTGAATTAACGAATCTTCTAACTCACCGACTCTATGCACCAGTGGCATAGCTTCATAAGCCTATGTATTCGATGAATCAACGATGTCTCTACGACATAAGTAATCCTATTGGTTCATACGAGGTGTTTGGATCCTGTACCCCCTCTTCAACTCTCTAAAAACTATTATCGTCCTTTATGCGTTGAAGTTGTATTCCAGTGATCTGTACAGATCCCAAGTCTGATACGCATCGTACCTCATCTAGTTATGGACTTGTCAAACTGTAGTGGTTGAGGGGGGGGGGGGTGCAGTGAATCGTTTGTTACTCATCAGAGGTTACCAGATGCTACTCATTTTTACATTGGCCCTGTATTGCATTAATTTCTAAAATCTGCAAGACATTGAGTAGCATGTGACTACTTTAAATAAACGGCCTTCTTTATCTACTCAATAACAATTTAAAACACTTCGGTACTGTCGTCATTAGAGGCTCACTTTATTACATTAAAGAGTATCTTTAGCTAAATTTACGATTTAGTTTTTATATTGTTTTATTACTGTAATTTTATCACCACGAGGTGCTTTTATTGTTGCTATTAGGTGGAAGCCCATTGACACCAACGGAGGCAACAGGTTCAACTGGTCTTCCCTTACGAAATCCCCCACATAACTTACCTGCTCATCTTCGCTTGGAATCATTACAGTAAGTTCGGTTACATTTTTGCTTCTCATTTGGGTTAATGCATTTCTATGTAATAGAAATTCCATTATAGCCATCGGATTAGAGGTCACACAAACTTGATTAGAATAACCATTCAGTAATCAGCTTGTTCGTGGCCGAATTTGAGTTCTCAACCGCTTTTAGCCTTTGCACACTTTTCCAAATGGGCTTGGAAAAGTTTGTTACTGGTCGGTAGATGGAATGTTTGAGTATGAGCCTCTTAAATGTACATTCGAGAATTTTTGTAAATCAAAAATTATACTCGGTAGTTAGACTTGGCGAAATACTACGGTTCTGCTAATTTCTGTTCTTTTTTAGAACATCTGAAAATCGCCGTTGGTCACTGGCATCTCTCCCATCTTCCGGTTATGGCACCAATACAGCTGGTTCGAGCAATGTTTCTGTGAGTACTCATTAACGTTAATAGTAAAAAATCCACATGTTTTGGTGATAGCTTCATCTTCAATTTATCTAATTAACATGTTCTGTGTTGTGGACAAAGGTAGCGTTATTTTAAATGTTTTCTTGCTATCAGAATTTTATGCTTTTTATTTTTCATAGACACGGGCTACCACTTGTATAACTCACTGTCCATTCTGGATACTCTGACTGGGATCTAGAAGGAAGACAGAAAGTGAATGTATTTATTATCGATTTTTATTAATTCGAAATTATTGGTCGCCTGGGTGAACCGGTACTTGCAGTGTTGCCAAAATTGCATTTCCAGATATGAGTATGTCAACCCAACAATCGATAAACTCCAGTTCTTAAACTTCGCTCACGTGTCCCGAAAATATTCGTCTTGACGTCCTAGCAACATTCCATTTGATTATCAATTTTTTTCTTTATATCGAAAGGCAAGGTTTTTAAAACTAGTAGATCGGTTTGTTTAACCGCACTTTCACTTCAAAATTCGTAGTCTAACTGATTTTTCTGATATTTGGCATTTCGAAGAGCATTTATCATACACTATTGAACACTCTACCTACATTAGTAACTTGGGGGGTGGATTGGAATTCACAAATGAAAGTTGGTATTTTTGAAATGATTTACTTGTAGGCAACTTCTATTTATAACTTACTACATGCTAAATTTTGGAGAGCACTTTGCAATATGCATTTAATTCGTAGTAATTTATCGGTTAGCCTTTGGAACCTAATCTAATTCCTACTGAAGGTAGTTACAAAGTCAATCTTGGTTATAAATGTGTGTCTCTATCATTCAATGAGGTTTCAAAATAATAATATTTTTTCTATAATTACTGCGACAGTTTTAAATCAATGGCATAGTTTTCGATATCATGCGATTTGTGATCGATAGAGAGGTCATTCACACATTCGTCCCAATTTGGTGAAATAGGCAGATCGCGCAACGAGCTCCTCACACAAAATACCGTCCTACATATGTGTCTGTTTTCTGCATTTCAGAGCCATTACTCTTCTAAAGAGAATATCGAAAACACAGGTTATCGTCTTCCTCCCGGTGGCGGCGGTAATACCAACAGTCACCATGATGGTAGTGGTTCCAACCCTGGAGGATTTCTCGGCGCCAATCTTGTTCACACGACCTCAGGGGAGTCAGTAGGTGCTTCCTCTACTATCACTCAAACAGGTCGGGATTCCCCTACCCCTCGAATTACTCCTGTTCATCCTCCTGCTTCTTCTAAGCCCATACTCCCAGTGAGTTCAAATCCCCCTCGACCCGTAGCCCCTAGTCGCCTCATCGAACAGGTCTCCGAAGACTTGTCCGTCTCGGTCACTAGTACACCCATTAAGAAAACAAATCAACCACCTCTTGTTCCACCGAATGTAACCGCATCATCTTCGGTGTTGTGCGCCAAGTGTCAAGCAGCGATGGTAAAGACAAAAGGGAAAGTGCCTTCGCAACAGCATCAGCAGATTCTACTTCCTCCAGAGGGACCATCTTCTTCGCTGTCCTCGGAAGCCGCATCTCCAGCTGCGCCGTCGTCTATTTCGGGCAGAGCGAGTACTGCTAGAGCCACTACTGGAGCTTCGCCCTGTTCCACCCATAGTGGCTCTCCTGCATACAGGCCGAGAGCTAAGAGCCTGAGGTAAGCGGTGTTTGTTTTTGAGCTTGTATATTATAAACAAGAAATAGATTTAGAGTTGACATCGTCACATGTCCCCGTATGCGGTTTCTACTGAGAGCCCAGAGGTTCTTATTAAAACGTATTGGGAAATATATATATATATATATATATATATATATAGCAGATCCCAGAAGATCACCAGAAGGAAGATCCCAGAAGGAATACCTCTTGCTATATTGTGTCAGTTATATTTATTTAGATGAATAAGCCAGATAGGCTTGACAGCAGAGTGATTTCAATTATAGTCGAGTCACCATGTCCCTTTGGGGTGTTTTTTTTCATTTGGTCCAATTCTGAAATCCTTAATGTGTCACACTTTTCCAGTGGCTCCAATGAAATTCTGAAGAGGAGGGGGTAATGATATCATTATGGAAATTAACTATGTTTATTTTATTCAAAATAGTTAAATGACACGCATTTTCTATTCTGCTTAGGCAAAGCAATGACGATTTTGAAGGCACTATTTTAAGCAATTAGTGAAAGACTTTTGACATTTGAATGGGTTTTCTCCTTCCGTTGCGCTGTTTCAACTTGACAGATGAATTGTTGATATTTCAATATTTAAAAGCTCTGTAGCTTATAGGCAGAGAGATAGCTAAATGTGTATTTAGCTACTACCAATTTTAAGAAAAGGTTTATTTATTTATATCAAATGGCAGGCGTCTTGATGGTTATAATTAGCCCTTTAGTTGACTTCAGGCTTCACAGAGGGAAGGAACGTCGAATTGAAAAAAGTCGAGAGGGGGGGGGAACAGAAGAGTGTCTCAAAGACGAAGGTAGAAAAGGCAGAAAAAAGGTGAGGGGAGTACTGTGGAAGCAGTCGAACATGACATACAGTGGGGTAATGATAGTTTGAATCGAGAAGTTAACTGCCGATTTATAGACTTTGCCGTATGAATATACGTTGTCCAGAGTGCACCACGTGGAGGTAAGTCTATCGCACACCCTTTTAAGAAAAGGTTATATCTAACGTACGATATGGACTGGAGCTGCTTAACTTTCAGTCTTGAAACCAGGTTTTTTACAAAAGGCATGGTGCGGGGTTGATCTTCCTGCGCCTAGAAACCGCCTTTTTAATCTTGAGATTGTCAGATTGGAGCTTTACTTCTGAGACCTGTGGATTAAAAATGCTCTTCATGTTGACTTCCGAGTGGCGTGCATTTTCTTATTCGCATTTTGTTAAAATTAGCCTGTAGAAACAAGACAACATCATAATTTAATTTCTGAAGGTTTTCTAGAGTTGTTGGTAAAAGCAAAACAAATTTGATTCCCTTAACTTACGTGTTTTCACTTTAATGGAGCTTTCTTTGGGTCCACTCCAGTTGAAACTGAAATACTTTTTAATACTACCACTGTCCTTTTTTAGTCGTTTTTTGGTGTATCGTTGAGCTTAACATTGGTTCAGAGATGTTATCCTTCCTTTTTCTAGTTAAAACGAGCCGAATTAACTCCCACGGAATGTTGGCTAAAATCGGTTTTTCCCATCCTCCAAATGTAGCGGTTGACGTTTGCGAATAGCTTTCAAAACTAAAAATTAGAAAACAGAGAACATGCTTATTCTAGTGCGTTGTTGAATTAGAGTTCTCTTAATTCCCTCACATAATCTTCGTATTGGTTATTTCGCGCTTACGTTTCTGTTCTTGGTTAAAAGTTGGGGAAGATTTTGAGAACACTGTTTTAAAATCATTAATGAAAGGTATTTGACAGAGATATGAGATTCCCTGTTCATCTTTGCCAACACTGTTCTTCATCTTGACAGTTAAAGTGCCTAGTGCTCATATTTCGGTACCAAATTTTCATTCCTATTGTTGATGAACACGTTTTTTTGTGAATTTTGAAGCTGTCTGTTTATCAGTTTAATCTATCGAATTTATGACTTTAAAGTACAGTCAAATGCAGTGAAATTCTATCTTTAAGGTCTCTTATTGATTTAATCATGTCCTAATAATTTTTTTGAGATTACTTTGATATAGTACTATTAGGTTGGCAACTAAGTCATTGCCGATTTCAAATAAGAAGGCAAATTCGGAATTTGTGTTTAAAAATATAACTTTATTCAATTAGATATTGGCCGTTCTTGTCGATGACCTTTTTTCCATCGTTCTGGCAGAGTAAAAATTCCCCGTTCGTAAAATGTCTGGTCTTTGCTATTAAAAAACTGAATTAGGTGTGATCCGACATCATCCGCGTTGTTACAAATTTTACCATTTAAAGAGTTTTGCATGGAACGAAACAAATGGTAATCCGAAGGCGCAAGGTCAGGGCTATATGGTGGGTGTGACAAAACATCCCAACCCAGTTCCCATAATTTTTGCCGAGTAACCAAAGATGTGTGGGGGGGGGCCTTGCGTTATCATGATGGAAAACAACACCCTTCCGCCGATTTGATAATGCCGGCCGCTTATCTTCAATTGCATCCTTCTTTCAGTTTTTCGAGTTCTTCAACATACACATTTGAATTTATCGTTTGGTTCTGCGGCATGAGTTCAAAATACAAAATTCCTTTGTGATCCCACCAGACTACTGACAGCATAATCTTTTTTTGGTGAATCTCTGCTGCTTTTGATACTGTTTGGGNGTCAAATGAATTTCCTTTAACTGGTGAGGGATCCATAAATCAAGTTTCTTGACATAACCAAGGGTTTTTAATTTTCTTTTTCAATGCATGTATGCGACACATTGAGCAGCTTCTCTGCAATATCTCGTGTTGTGCTGTGACGATTTGAATCGATAATGGCCTTGATATGGGTTTCATCCACTTCGACTGGGCGGCCACATCGTTGTGAATTTTTCAGTGAAAAATCACCGGAACGAAATCTTTCAAACCAATTTCGACACTGCCTTTCTTTTAAGGCGGCTTCATCTCCATATACGGCACATAACTTCTTTTGTGCTTGCGATGCGTTCTTGCCTTTTCGGAAGTAATACAATAAAATGTGTCGGAAGTGCACGTCCTGTTCTTTCATTTTTAAATTGGGATAAAAACAAAACTAAAGAAGAAAACAAAAAAATTGTTTACTAATCAACCTAGAAGCCCATACAGTAAGAAAAAAATATAGGTTAGATGCTCTGGCCACGTTAACAAAACAAAAGAAAGTATACAGTGAATCTGTCAACAAAAACGGCAATGACTTAGTTGCCCACCCAATATAATCAGTTCACAAATGTTAAATATAATCTTTTCTATTTACCATGTTTGCAAGTTTTAAATATAGAGAAGATTCATCTTTCTAACGGGTAGAGATCTCAACGAGTCTAATAAGGTCATGTGGTCAGGACATTAAGTCTTTTACTTTGTTTGAATTATGGATCTATTTAACTGTTTGTGGCTTCATTGGGATTACGGTTTACTTTTAAAATCCCATGAAGTAAATTTCAGTTTATGTTCCCCCCCCCCTCTCCCTATAATCAGAGCTTCTTGGTTCCGTTCCGTGATTGGTCATTCCACCTCGACATATTTCCACCTTTTTGCAATCAAGAGCATAACGTTAATCGATTCTTCTTTTCAATAATTTAGCCCTGTGCGGTCACCGACAAATAATGAAAATGAAGTTGTTATTCTCAATCATCTCTATCGCCAACGTTTTCCCAAGGTGAGTGTCGTCCATATCATTAAGACCATGTGTTACGGGAAATGAGAGCAAATATCAAAAAGTACAATCCGATTTTAGGCTGCGGCCCAAATGCAAGAAAATCTTCATCGTCTTTGCTCAGACATGGAACAGGAGGACACCTTTTCATGGACAGCCGTTGCTCGCTTCATGCATAAACAAGTGCTAGAGTTGGCCCGTGATTGTCTAGATAAAGCACTGGCCGGTCTAATTACCTGTCGATACTTTTTTGAGCTCACTGAAAAGTTGGAAAAACTCGTATCTGATGTAAGATTGGATTTTCCACTTCTCAACCCATTGTTCTTTAATCTTGTCTCAATGTTTGTATCTCCTCTCTATTCTAGACGCGCAATAAGAGCCCAGAATCCCTGGCCTGCGTGAACAACATGTGCAATCGCCTCCTGCTAAACATTGCTCGACCAGCTCGTCTACTTGAATGTCTTGAGTTTGACCCCTTTGAGTTCTATCAGATGCTCGAAGTGGCTGAGAATCAGGTTCGAGCCCAGAATGACTCCCTGAAGATCTTTTGTCCGGACGTTCCACGCTACATCATCTCAAAATTGGGTCTGAGCAAGCCCGCTGATGCTGAACCGGAAGGTAGTCTATTTCAGTACTAGTAGTGTTTGAAACAGCTATTTGATCTTGTTTCCAAATAAAGGATATTTGATGCCGGTTTAGTCTCAGTCTCAATCCAATTTCATGATAGTATCGTCACTTTTTCCCCTACTTTGAGGCTAGTAGTCAAATCATCTAGTTATTCTAATTATCTGTTTTCTCGCGTTTCAGGTCTCAGTTTGAGTTCGCGAAGTCTGACTGGAAGTGGA
Source organism: Rodentolepis nana (assembly GCA_900617975.1). Taxonomy (NCBI): domain Eukaryota; kingdom Metazoa; phylum Platyhelminthes; class Cestoda; order Cyclophyllidea; family Hymenolepididae; genus Rodentolepis; species Rodentolepis nana. The sequence continues at coordinate 3,246 of UZAE01013814.1, read as the reverse complement.
GAGCAATTCGATAGAAATCTCTCCAATCCTCCTACTCCATTGAACATGGATGTATTTTCGCCCTCGACACCCCTTCAACCAATGTTAGTTCCGTCGACAGGAGAGCTACAGAGTCCAAACATCACTCCTCCGCCTCCTCCCTCTAGTTCTGTTTCTGAGAAATCGAGTTCCTCGAGAAGACCTTGTGAAGCTGATTTTGATATCATCAAACTCATATCGAATGGAGCTTATGGGTAAGTATATATGGCTTGAGATACATATATCCAACTCCGTCATTAAGTTGGGACTGGAATTTAATGTACTGCTGATCCAAACTAAGATTAATCTTATGATCTGACTGAGTTCAGAGAACAAATTGGTTTCCTAAAAGTAAGCATTTTTACAACAAATAAGTTGACCAGATGGGACACCGGTATATTTGAAGACTGGAATGAATGGACAAAGAATCAAGTAGTCGGAAGCAGAATTTGGAAGAAAAGAGTAAAATCGCCAATACTGAACGAGAGCGAAAGCAAGTCCGATGTGTTGGGGGGGGGGGGGGGTTCATTGCGTGTTCGTGTTTTGTCGTTGAGCAAATAATCCTAATCATCAACACTCCGATCTATTCTCCGATTCGTTCACCAAATAGAGGGAGAGAGAGAGACTTTGAATGGACATTATAAATTCCCCAGTTTTACCTCAGTCTTGGGTTTATTATTTCTTGCAACTTAAGTCATTTTAATTTTGCAATTTGAACAAATGTGAGCTCTATTCAATTAAGTGTTGATTTAGATCATCAAAAAATTTAATTACCGATCCCTAAATGGTCTTTTCTGCTAGTTATGACAGTCACAAAATAAGATTGCATACGCGAAGAGAGGCGTACCATGAGAGTGGCATACGGAATGGCCTAGATAAGCATAACATAAACCATTGATTGAGTGCTCGGTTCAGCTTAAAAGGGAGCCAGTTATTATAGCTCTCCGAATTATATCTATGCAAGGTTTAAATAAGTATTTATTTATATCAAATGGCAGGCGTCTTGGTGGTTATCATTAGCCCTTTAGTTGACTTCAGGCTTCACAGAGGGAAGGAACGTCGAATTGAAAAAAAGTCGAGAGGGGGGGGGGAGACAGAAGAGTGTTTCAAAGATGTAAGAGACAAGCACAAAGGTAGAAAAAGGTGAGGTGAGTACTGTGAAAATAGTCGAATATGGCATAGAGTGAGGTGATGGTAGTTCGAAGTGAGAAGTCAACTGCCAGTCAATAGACTTTTTTGCCGTATGAATATACGTTGCCCAGGGTGCACCACGTGGAGGTAAGTCTATCGCACACCCCAAGGTTTAAATAAGTGGTCACAAACAAACGCTCTATCGAAAAAGGCCTCAAAATAGGCGAACTGAATGAAACAGTTACGGCAACAAAGAATTGAAATAGAAAACTTAATCAGTGGTACTGGAGCAATACGTCTGAGGAGGATAGAAGAAGGTCATGAGTCTCATTCGGATTTATGTCATTGTGGGCGGATTGCGTGGATAAGATTAGGAGGGTGAAATTAAATTGCTAATACATTTCTTTACAAGTTATTAAAGGGTCGTAACATATGTACATCGTCAGCCTAACTTATTGGAGTAATGCTTGTGATGTTTGGAATGCAGATTATACAACTTTGTGAAGAATTAGTTAATCCCACCTGCTCTCTCCTGTAACTCTGATTTGTTCTCATTGATTTTACATTTCATTGTTTTTTTTCTCAGTGCTGTTTTCCTTGTTCGCGATCGCTTAACTCTTCAACGCTACGCCATGAAGAAGATGCCAAAACAGCATCTGCGTCTCCGTAACCAAGTCGAACAAGTCTTTGCCGAACGGGATATTCTCTCTTTTGCGGATAATCCTTTTGTGGTCAGCCTCTACTGCTCCTTTGAGACAAAGAAGTCTCTTTGCATGGTGATGGAATTTGTTGAGGGAGGTGATGTAGCGACACTACTCAAGAACATTGGTGGACCTTTACCTCTAGACTTAGTCCGCATGTATTTCGCTGAGCTAGTGTTAGCCTTGGAATATCTCCACAGTTATGGAATTGTTCATCGAGACCTAAAACCTGAGAAGTAAGTTTGTTGGTTTGCCTTGTTTAGTTATATTTTGTTTGATCTCCTTTAATGAATTATATATGTGTGTATGTATTCATAAACGTTCCTCTGCCACGTCATTTGGACAAACTAAAATGCAGACGCACATCTAGTGAATGTGTAACAATCTACTGCGAATGAGTACAGACGTGTTCTCTTCCCATTACGCTATAGACCCGATACTCATCAAGCGAGAATAGTAGTGAAGTACGAGTTTCTTATTATTGATTCCAGGATGTGAAGCTCCCTGTCTCCATTTCAATAAGTGCTGGAAGTTCACTTCTCGACTGACGGGCTTTGTAATTATGAGATCAGTAAATTGTTTTTTGTGCATCTTAAATTTCCTCTACTTGCGTAAATCTACTTTGACGTACTGTTTTTTATTGACACGTCTTTTGTATTGCAATGCCATTCTAATTCACATGATGCACTCATTTTTAAGGGTTTATAGTTTTTTGTTTTTTTGTGTGATTTTCTAACTTTTCTGGCCACTCTATTTTGCTATGGCTTTATCGTTTCATCATATTTTATAAACAAAAAGAATATGAGTTTAAATTTCTTCTGTGCTTCTAGGAGTTATTGTAGGTTAATCCTGCTGATTGTGGCTGGAAGGGAAGGTGGTAGCCCCTTGGTTGAAGCCTTTTCATTTCAGTAAAGTTTTCTCACCGCATTTTCTCGTAGATAAAAAGAAGGAGGTCAAGGAAATAAAAAGCGATTCCCACCTCAACTCATTCCATTTGTTTTGGTCTTACATCGCTTCATTTCTCTCTTTACTTAACGTCACACCCTCTCTCTATATATTTATTTCAAATGGCAGGCGTTTTGATAGGTATCATTAGCCCTTTAGTTGACTTTGGGCTTCACAGAGGGAAGGGTCATCAGAGTAGCAGAAAGTCGAGGAAGGGGAGCAGAAGAGCGATTCACAGATGTAAAAGAGGCAGACAGACACAAAGGTTGAGAAAAAGGCAAGATAACTGCTGTTGAAGGGGTTGAATATGACAAGCAGTCGGGCTATGGTAGCTTGAAGTCAGAAGTCAACTGCCGGTTTATAGACTTTTTTGCCGTATGAGTATACGTTGCCCAGGGTGCACCACTTGGTTTGTTTGCCGGGGCTGGCTACATTTCCGACGCGCATTAGT
>UZAE01013813.1:5492-18928 GCA_900617975.1 Rodentolepis nana | reverse complement strand
GGGGTGCAGGGGCGTTTCATTTATCTCGGAAAGTATATAGAAGTCAGTCAGCGGAACAAGTGTGAAGTGCGTCACAATTAGAGGGTAAAAAAAGACATGAAATAATCATGAAGAGCGTGATATACCACCAATCACGATAGTGTCAAAACCGTGCGTATGATTAATCAATACAGTTTGTACATACCTTTTGCTAGTAGACACAATAAATTAAAAGCTTTCGAGAAGAGAAAAAGGGACTTCCGGAGATCAGTCGATACACAAGCAAAGTCGAAGCACATTAATGATAAAATTGTCACAACTTAAGAGTGCTCGTAGACTGAAAGGGTTTGAATGTGCGCAGAAAACCAGTAGGAGAAAGGAGAGCCATAACCGCGTAGGTGCTGATCGTTATTTTTTAAATTACAAAGAGAAGGGAAGGGGGGTGAGAGGAGCATAACAAGGGAACATGGACAAGTAGGGAAAACACACATTATTGGATAGTAACGGGCTGGTAGGAATGCATGTCCGGTCTATCCTTTGCTGCGCAGCAGAGAATCATAGAGAAGACCAAACCGACCAGCTAAATTGTTTAATAAAATAAATCATTAGTCGATTAGTATGCGTTAGAAGTAATCGTTACTCCTTCAAATTAGAATAAAAACTCGCCTGAATGATGGCCAAACCAATTATGACTGCACAGATGATCAATGTCTGCTTTTCAATTTCGGTTGTTCGCTCCAAGCAGCCCTAGGCAAATGAAAGTCAAAGGAATTAGAGAAACCTTACCACCATAAAAAACCATTCCTGAAATTGTTAGCTTAAGTCAACATGACTTAAATCAAGATTGGATTGTGAAAGAAGCATCAGAATAAGATTCCGAACAAAATAACTTCTGAAGAAACTTCAGTCAAATTTAAAATGTCAAACGAAAGTGAGTGTAAGTGATTAATGAGCAACTAAGTGTATATTCCTATAGCTTAAATATTCGCGGGAAATAAAAAAGAACTAATGTATGACAGTTAGGGGAACTATACTAAGTTGACAATGAGTAAATAGTTGTGAAACATGAAATTTCAAACAAGGGAAAACCACAAAGCAAGGTTGTATTTACAATAGCGTTTAATAACCCTCTGGAGGAAATTGCCTACCCATCACTCATTTTGAGGAAAAAGTAGCATACTGAATATGAATATTGTTCACCACTTCGTTGATTTATCTACCGATTACACTTCAAACGCATGACCTCCGCCAATTTTTCGATTCCAATACTACTGAACTAGTTACATCGAATCGCTTTAAAACCACACTTGATAGGACTGTTTTTGGATCTTTTCAGAACCCTCTGAATGTCAATAAACTACATGACAAACGCTTACCAAGATTTTTGCATTGAAAGTATAATCAATTTAAAAAAAGCAATTCAAAAGCTACTGTAAAATTCACGCAGAGCTAAAATGCGATAAATTGCTGGCAGATCATGCGAAAATAAAAAACGCCCATATAAAACGGAAAGACCTCATGGATTTACAGACTGAAAAGGGCAAAAGAGAGCAAAGCTTATCTTCTAATTGTAATAATCCTATAAATGAATAACGTATGTACGCTTTTATAATTCTCACTTTGATGCTCCTCCCCTCTGTGAAGCCCAACGTCAGCTAAAGGGTTAATAATAACCATCATAAAGCCTGCCATTTGAAATTAATAATTGGGAAAGCACGATGGCAAAGTCTTGAAACAAGTGCTATTCTTACACAATAAACAATTAATTAGACAAAACCGATACGAACGATAAGCGTACATAACTAGCGAAATAGGTTCGATGAACATCACAGCGAAACAGGTGATCAAACTATTTTACCAGCGCATTTTCTCAAACAACATAGATTAAATGCGTAAATACAATTAAAATATATGAAAAAAAGAAAAACTTACAGGAACATCAGAAGTAACGCAATCACCGTAACCGCAGCAGGATTTAGGAATAGGCTTTGTGCCATAATCCGAAGAACCATGGTAACCGCAGCACTGGAACTACAAAACAGAACCCATAAAGTTAAGATAAACAAAACTATTAAAATCAGTTTAAGGTGAGAAAAAAATCGTACTGTTAGTTGGAAAAGATCAAGAGTTGTAAGCCTCTCTGAGGGTTGGTACTGATCCACTGCAACTTTGAGAGATTGAAGGACATACGATCGAACCTGAAAAAATGATACAAAATACACAGTTATTAAGAAGAGTATTTTGATTAATGATTAAAGGATGAATTCAAGTTACCTCATCCTTGAAAACAACTCCAGCAATGCCAGTTGCAACTTCAGCTGCAAAGACAAAGAGAAGGAAAGTGAAGTACATTCCCAGACAGCACCTGTTGTACCGCAGAGCTCCCCAACAACCACATATCGCGAGGAAAACAGGAATGATTCCGAGAATAGTGATTGCTATGCATGGTATGGCGATAAAACTCAACTGGCCATTAGCTTCATTAACATAACCCGAGACGAGGAGATAGATTCCCAATCCTGTGATGGTCAGACCAATGAGCTACAAAAATCGAAAGAGCGGACTGAGAAAACTTAAAGAGACATACATAGAGAACTAAGGAGACGAGAATGAGAGCATAGGCATAGCAGCGGATATAGCGCATGCCAGGCAGAAAATGACATTGCGCAACTGTGCAAGCCACAACACAGCGCGTGGCCACTCAGTCGGCCAATAAAAGTAAACAACGTCAACAAATAATGAAAATCGATACATGAATCAGCCAATCAGGCAAAGCTGAGTCATAAATAGATTAATTACTATACTTAAGATAATACATTAATAGACAAAGCGAAAATTCAAATTAAGATCCAAATGATATGCAGCGTTAAATTATTGTCGATAAAACCCGAACTTAGAGAAATATTACTATTTGAACATCAAATAAAATTTTACAAATGAACAAAGTGACCATTCAAAAATGTTTTAGAAATTAATGAAACACTGCTGATTAATAAAACAAGGTGTAGGTAAATTTATTTTTAATAAGTATTCAACATCGAACACACGAGACTAAACAATTAAAATATATTATTTCACAGCTAATTAAAATAAAATTATAGAATAGGAGAAAACATGCAAATAAAATTGAAGTTTACCTAACATAAACTGCATTATAAACTTATATCTTGTATCCATTTTGAAAAATTTAATGTTTATCAAGGAAATAAATCTAGACAGCGACGCACAACAAATCAAAAGGCAAACCAAACAATGAAACTTACAATAAAAAAGAAGTTAAAGAAAATCATCAACGCCCTGATACAACTCGCGCATGTTTTCGACATTTTGGAGTCTTTTACAAAATAACCCAAGTCCAATTGTAAGCGCGCCGAAACCAAATGCTTTATCGGTAGTTGAAACAAATAATTTCAAACTGGTAATAAAATTGAAAAATACTAAAAGAAAGTTCAGAAATTAACAATAATTAGTTTTTTTATATTCATTAATGCCATCTTTTGTAAAATTTTACTATTTGGTGTTTTTTACCTCTATTCAATTTGATTTTTTGATATTATTGTTTAAGTTAGCATGGCTATCATGAAAGTATGACTGCAAATTGGTATTTAAGGCTAAAATTAAATGCTACTATAAGAATGCGCAAAGTTATATTTGCTCTATTTATACTCTTTTCGAATTTTTTTAATAATTTGTTAAAGTGTTCAAACGGATCATTTTTTAAAATTCCCTTATATTTGCTTGCCGTGCAATATACTTCTATTACAAATGCGTTTCACAATGTATTTACCTATTTGAATATTACCACATTATAAGATAATTTTGTTGAAATATTATTCCATTCAATACGGGCCTAATTAGGATATAACTGTAATTATTATTATTATTAGTTAATAAGGTAGTTGTTAATAATCACGTAGATAAGATAATCATTGACAACTGGCAAATCTATTCAATAAAGTTTTATGTAAAGGTAGAAGTGCTTTAAAGTCCTTTTATCTCAGGGATTTCCATTCATAGTGTGTTGCAACTTTATTGCCTTATATTACCCGTGAAGTTTTATAAAATGGTTTTTTAAATAGTTCTCAAGTTACTCTTTATATTTTGTGATTTTGAAAAACACTCGTATCCAATGGGAAATAAAGATCAATTTTTTTATAACCATAGAGGTCAGATAAAAATCCTTCAAATAGATCTCAGAACGTCGAAGAATTAAAATTTTAAATTAGCGTAATCCAAATCGAAGCTTTTCACGGGTTGTCTAAACTGCGCCTGTTGTGATTTTCTTAAGCTGTATCAACCAAATCTACTTTCAAATAAACGAAATCAATATATATGATCTTTTGAGTAATATTTCATAAGTAAATCTAAAAGGCCACATTAAAACACGTAAGGCATCATATCAATCTCTGCGTTTCATTTACTCTCGTTTTCAACGTTCGTTATGCACACATAGTCTTAACTTTTGGCAACATTTTGTTAAATAGTAATAGTTATGATCACTATTTGAATGATAAATTGATAACATTTCGTCCTACACAGCTTATAATAATTAAAATAGTTTCGACATCTAGATTTAACGATTCCCTAATTTGTTCTTGTAAATCAAGTTTTAGCTGAACAATTCTGAAATGGCTAAATTTACTAAGTAAAATTGTAAGCTTATAAATTTTTAATAACAAATACCCTTAGAAATTGTTCATTTTCTCGAATTTAGGTGTTTAATGTGCAGATTCCAATTGAAACTGACTGTGGTAAACTGTTGTGATCAGCTCAATTCTTAGGGTGCCATAACCGACTTTCAGATTCCTTAAGAAATTAAACTAGATACAAATTCAATCCGACAAAGCCAAAAAGCAAAAACAATTCAAGTAGCTATATCTAAACAAGACGTTTTCGCTCCGACAGCTCAGTCAATACTATGCACCATTTACGACCATAATGTAAATATATTAGTTTGAAAAAAACAAAATTAAAATAACGTAAATTAAAGAGTAAAAATTGAGAATTTTGCACATAAAATTAATTGTTGGAAAAATTTATTTTCGTATGTAGCAAAATGCAATTATGAATTTATAAAAATAGATATTTTCGTTAATTGCCTTTCAAAACTAAACCATTTACCCTAGCCTGTAAGTTACTCATGGAGTCACATTCCGGATCGATGTGGGAAAGTAACGAGTGTCGTAATTGGTGTGAATAAAATGAACCTTTTCAGAGAGGTCACTTTTATAAACACTAATCAATACAAATGCTTACAATATATGCCCGTAAATTAAAGAGGTTACTTTGAAATATTGTAATATTTGATGACCATTGCCACTTCCACAGTAGTCCCACATTGACCACCGCCTTGCTGGACCCATTAGAGGAAACATTTTCAAAGTGCTCTAAGGTTATGCCCATTAAGTCTACCATAACCGTATTAATATTAACACAATCCGTAGGGGAATAAGCAAACATCGTTCACCAAACCTTATTATGTCACCCAGTTCCCTTCTTCTCGATTTGAGGTTCTAGGCTGTAGTCTCCTTTAAGGATTGCCAAATCTCAATGGAATGGATGAATAATTAGTTGACGCCGTGAAACGGAAACTTCGCACATTGCAGGGGAGAAAACAGTAAAAGGCGTCCCTTGTTTCTCTACACTTTAAGTACCGCAAGGCATTTCGTTTTGGTTTCCGAACTTTGATGTGATACAGCAAGAATTTGCGTTCTCAGAAAGCATTCATATCTTCTGAATTGAAAACAAATTCAACGGAGATCTAGCTCGACACTTGTGTCCTCCCTCCCCATTGGAAGGCCGAATTTCATCTTCCGATCATTACTCCGAAAGCCTTCAAAGACCAAACAAATTTTCGCTCAAAAGTGTAAGATAAAAGTTGATAATTTTTATCCAAGAACATTTCAATAGATAATTTTTTGTCAACTAACCTTAAAATTAGCATATTTGTTTAAATTTGTTATAAGACAGGTTTGTTATATTGCAAAAGTAGTCTACCTTAAGGTTTTTTATTGAGTTCAGTTAATCATGACAATTCTGCAGGCTTATCTAGTTATACAAACTATTATTAATATCGTCGTTAAGAAAAAGTGGAATTAAGCAAAATACTCCTTGTATTTAACATTTTATTATACCCTCATGAAATGTCTCTAGGCAACCATTTTGCCGCTACTACGGGCCAAAAGTAGTATACTATTTGAATTATGCTCAAATTTTGAGGCTTCAAATAGGTTCATAATTGTAAAACAATAAGCTGCTGAATTTAGCCTTTCTGATCGTTTTGATCGAAACTAGCCATTCAAACAAGGGGTTAGATATCGTATAATTCCACTGTGGAAAAAACTTATTCAACCCAGAGGTACATTCCGCGACTTACAAGATTTGCTCAAGTACATGAAAAGTATCATACTTTTGTATTACTTTAGGTGCATTGTCTTGCTTATCCTTTAGTTGGATGAAAAGAAGATTGCTGGTATTTTAGTCGCAACTCATTGTTTCAAGCAAAGAATGAATATTTCTTCTCAGCATGTTCTATTTGTTCTGATAACGATTGTTTTCCTAACTTTCAGCGCTGCCATAATTTTGTCATCAATTCCCTCAAATGCTTACAACCATTGAGATGAGAAATAAAGAAAATATCAAGAAAAATAAATTGTCCTATGATGTTCCAATACTTCCTATACAGAATCGGGACAATCTATTAGGGAAACAACTTGATAATCATTCGTAAGTTGATTGATTTGCCGCCCTCCCCCCCCACCGTCATAGAAAATTTACAGTTTAATATTAGAAAATGAGGCCGATTTTTAGGGTCTCAGTTAAAACTCCTTTCTAACCTAATTCAATTTAATGTCATGCTGGAAACCTAGGTGATTGTTTAGCAAGTTTATAAAAATATAATTTAGTTAATTTAAAACCTAGGTTGTATGCACAGCATAACCTGGACCTCTTAAAGCTCATTACAAGAAATTTTGAAAGTCATTACTTGGAGGCAGGCTGTCCATGGAAATGAGTGGATTTCGAGAACGGAGTCATGTGCTTAGTTGCGCTGGCTTAATCTCATTCAGTGCGGAGGGTGCGTAGTCGGATATATTGAGTCCAAGAATTCGTTGGCGCTAACGTTCCCCTCCCCCCCCAATTTTAGGGTCTGAGAATCGTTGAGTGGTGGCGAAAAATGGTAGCCCCGAGGAGCTGAATGGGACTATCTTAATTGAATTTACCATAACGCCCGCCATTTCAAGCAAATACTGATCAGAAATCAAGTTCTATGACTTCTGTAATGCATATTTTTCTTCATTTTAACCCTGATTTTACAGCTCTGGCGTTTCACCAACTTGATGGGACAAAGAACTCCATATGTTCTTAACTTTCACCCAGTTTACGTTTAGCTAGCATATTTAGATACCAAATATTTGCATTCAATTGGTCAATTAATATATTAACAAGAAACCTGTTGTCATACCTTCTTTGATTTTACTTCAAGAAGTTTTGAATAGTAGGTCTTCACTTCTAAAAGTGTCCGCGAATAAAGTATCTACGAGTTCTCCGAGCTGACCCCTCATCCTTGCCAAGATGCCGGTTAATGCAAAGTGAGTGATGGTGTGCCAAAAATGTGATCTAGTCTTGTCTGAAGGAAACTAATTCAGTTACGTTAATAGCCCATTTAAAGGGTGGGCTCTTATCAAATAATCCCACCCAAGTCATATGCGATTTCTCAGTGTTCTTGAATATTTTAGTGTCTTGGCAAACGCTTTAAGCATCGTAATTTGCTCAACAAATATTAGGATTAAAGTAATAATTAAAGGGAGATATTTCGCCTCCACCCCCCAATAAACACCATCTCTCCTTATTTATTTCAACTACCCTTTTTCCTAAGGGTTTACTAAAGGCGAATGGGGAATAAAGAAACCCATAGCGTTCTCCTTAATGTTTCGGAGCTTTCATTTCGCTATGAAAGTATGGAAAAGGCGGTTGTAAAACAACCCCAAACCCTAAAGCATGCATATATATATATATATATATATTGCAAGTCCACTCGTAAAAAGACGCTGAATTCGTGAATATTAGATTTGATGTTATGTGCTGGGAGGGGAGGGGAGGCGAGATTCTCTGATTGTAATTTTGAGTTTATTGGTTGAAAACAGGACCAGTAGTAGTAGTGAAATTTCAAAAAGATGACTAGTCTGCAATGCCGTAATGGACAACCCTAGGAAAGGTGATTCTTCCTGTATCTACGATTTTCATCCGCGGACATAACCAATCGGGCTTCCCGCAAATCAGATGAAAGATTTTATGGAAGTGTTATCCTGCAGGAATTTCAGAGGAACGCTATGTTCTATTTAGAAAGAATTTGAAACTACTGACAAATGATTCAAAGGCATCCAATGAGAATACATCTTTACGAGATCACATCATATTTTATCGTTGAAGCTAGCACTGTTAAGTATACTAGCAAAACATACTTGGTAACGTAAGAAGGAGCTAATCAAACTCAAGTCCCTACCGAAAAGAAATAAGTATGTGCTTCAAGACTGGAAGCAGAGCAAATGGGACATCTTTTTTGTCAATAGCCAACTCCGAGGACACTTTTTGGGTAGTTTTTGAGAATTTTAAATGATATAATTTGGTAGCGAACATGATGTGTGAGTGGTAAAACTAACTATTGCCAAACCTGAGAATACAAAGTCACATGAGTGAAAATTGAGCAAGGGGCAAAGAGGATAAGTGGCTTCATCATTGAAGTACTTGCCCATGTAACGGTTGTCTTACTGGGCCGTAAATCATCAAGTATTCATTCAATTGGACATATTCTACGTCCTGCGGTCTGCGAGTAGTCACAGCTATATGCAATTTAAATCTCTCTCAGAAATAGTAAATTTTAAATCTATCGCCGACATCCAAATGGCTGGCTTTAAAAAAGCATTTTTTACCAAAAAAGCGAGCTCACTTGTGGCAAATTTATTCACAATGGAGAAGAAAATTCAGGGAAAGAGCATTCTTCTTCCTCCTACTTCCTACAAATTAACTGCCTATCTTGCCACATTTCACATCTGTCTTCTCTTCCCCTTGTCTGCGAGAGAAGATTGGCCCAAAAATATAATCCTGCCTATCTACCTTTCAACTCCAAACATGCATGCTATGCACTCTTTTTCTAACTTATTTTTCGATGATTAATGCATCCAATTATCTCATCGACTTATGATTCTGGAGCCATTTTATGCAAGAGATTTTTACCAGGAGGGATTGTTGGCCCGAGTGTCGTTGCAGTGAGTGGAGGGAAAGCATTCAGCATGCAGCCACGTTTAACAAAAAAGAAACACGCTATGGGCATGTTCAAACCTTGAATTATTAAATTAATGGACGCAAAGATGATAATTCCCCTCCTATTCCGAAAATAGAACATAAACTGATTACTTTAAAATCAAATTCTCCTCACACTCAGACTGCTAAAAAAATGATCAGTTGAGATGAAGTTAAACAGTATTCAAGTTTAGCTCATAGGAGCAAAATAGTTATAATCTTGGAGTAAAGTTATCCTTATTTTCCCATAAAAATAATTTTACTTTGGCAATTTGGACAATTTTATCATCAATTTGGCGTGAAGACGCACATTAACATTTTGTATTCATGGGAATGGGGTAACTCCCAAGTTTTTTTTCACATACCACCTTACAATTATCCGCCTATTACCAAATATCTCTGGCGGAAGAGGAAATACACATCGTTGCTGGGGGTGGGGGTGTGGGGGGTGGGTACCTATTTGCGTGCTGACCTACTTTCTCGCCAATGTGGAATCGGATATATCTCTGTGAGAAGCATGATAGTACCCCTGGAGCCCACAACGATAAGCTAATTAATAATTTAATTAAAGGAAGTGGGAAGGGTAAGCTTGTTTTGATACAACAAAGCGGCGTGTCTTTAAATAAACAAAATAAATGGGCACCCAAGGCAGTATGAATTGAGATATGAGGAGGAAAGTTAAAAGTAGAGGGACTTTAATTTAATAAACTTACAACTTTGAATACCAGGTACCCAGCACTTATTCAGTTGATTGTCGAGTCAATAACTACAGATAAAAGAATTCAGGTAAGGTGTATCAGTGTGAGTTTTGCTCATTAGTGAAATGTAATGATTAAAGTAAGTTAACCAATTAATCGATGAAATGTCATGCAATCTTAGAAGAATTGAAAAGTGCCGCATAAGCCCTCATGAAGGTATAATTTAAGTAAATACATCACTTAGAAAACAGGGTAGTAGTACCGTTCAAGAATCCTGTAATCGTTACGATTTGAAGCGTACTTTCATATAATTATTTCAAGGTCAAGACGGATCAATGAAAGAGGAGAACGTATTTTCAAGAATTTGCTCTTCAGAATCGAAATAAAGCTGAGAAAAATATGAAAAAATCCAGAAAGAGTTATCCTGAAGTTTCTTAAAACTCCTTTCAGTGTATTTGAACGTAGAAGGTACTGTCCAGTGTGTGCGCGCTCCATAAGATCTTTAGATAAAGCGATTAGTTGTTTTATTAATTAATAATAAATTTATTTGAGAAAAGTACACTTGCTTCGGTACTGACACTCCTGCAAGCATTGTAGACGTTATTCAAATTCGCTCAATATATCGCTCAGATATTCACATTTTCGTGTTAGCAACCAATTCAAAAGATACAATTTTAGATTACGAAAATGCTGTTTCCGACATTTCCCGTAGTATTTTTACTATGGATGGTCTAAAAGGGGGAAGCTATCTTTGTAATCCTCTTGGTGTTATGAACATAGACAACTCCAAACAACCTTTATTCATGAAATGTGCTTTTATTCAGCAGTAATTACCTCCAAATTTGCTTAAATTTTCAATTTGTCATGAGTAATTTGGTTTTAACCGTGGTGTTTTGTTTACAATTTTTCAACTGTATGATAAGGAAGACGTCAATGCGAATCTTCAACTTTAAAAAATGCTGAAATTTTATTGGTGAAATGATGTCAGTGACTACGAGCACTTAAAGGTATACATGGCGTGATACGAGCTATCAAAAGGCAGAGACATGATTTCCAAATGTACACAGAATAGGCGCACTCGAATCATTCCCTAAAAATGCGATAAATAATTATTAAGCATTAAAAAGTGAAACAACGAGGAATGGGCAGTAATTGGTGGATCGTAAGAACATGAATGACAATACCTAAGGTTTATATCAATCGAAATTGAATTAGAGGTCCACTGATTTGGTAAACTCGATGAAGAGTACATTGCTACCGTTTCCATTTACTTAAGCAAATACCAGCGAATGCCAAGACTTTTGAATTTATACTCTAAAGTTAAGCCGAGAATTAATTTTTAGTTAAATCAATAGGATTAAACAAATATCTCAAAACTGAGGTGGAAAAATAGCGACTCGCTATAGATAACATTTTCCTCTTTGCAAATATCGATTTTTCTTCTACCCGCAAAGTTTAATTAATGCAAAAAAAGTAACACTCCACTTTAGGCAACGGATTCCACATTCAACGGCTAGCCCATTTGTCCTTGCGTTGATTTATTTCCGCTTTTTACATGGAGTGTGCATAGTATATACGTGCAAGCGGGGTGTTTCGTATCCTAATACGACAAGGGGAGAGCGTAGACAGTAGCAGTTTTTTAGTCCCAACCCACCCCCTCCCCTCCTTCCACCGCCCCCCCCTCCAACCACCACCATGAAACCGGAAAAATTTGCAACCGGAAAAAGAGCAACATGTCTATCCCCTTCCCCCACCCCCCGCCCTCTTCCTCCGCTTCTCAGGCAATATCTGCATATCCTCTCTCACCCTCCCCCCCTCTATCTCAAAACATGTAACTTTCGGTCAATTTCTCCGATTTTACTTACAAAAAAAATCAGATCAATTTGCTTGCTGCCGCAAAAGATTTAAAGTGAAAAAAAGGAATGCTGCAAAAAGAGGCATGAGAGAAATTAGTGAGTTAGGTGTTTTTTTTTGAAAATGATGCGGGATAAACTTGCTTGAAGAGGAAGAAATTTTGTTGCAAAGTCTAAGTGATTAAGTTAAAAATTTTCACTGAGTTTAATGAAATTACCACAAATAGACTTCGAAATGCGCTTACTCGTGCTTTGCTCCGGACATAAATGCAAATTGGCTACTGTGAGGTTAATGAAAGAGAAGAGCTCTTAAGGTCTTAAAAATAGACTTGTTTGAAACCACCCGGATGTAGGTGTTTTTTTCTAAATGAATAATTTAATCGGCTGTGATTCATCTATCTCCATATGCCACCCTCAAATCAGAGTAATCTGGCTTTTATTAATTATTCTTTCTAAATGCTGTATACAACTTACTCACAGTATAGGAGAATACTTAACAGCTACTCTATCATCAAATGACTGGGATAAGATACCCTCTTTTGAAATGGTTAAACTTGAAATGCAAATTTTCATAAGTAGCTTGCTACAGACCACACATAAATTAAAGCAGACATGCTACTGAAGGAGGATGATCATGCGAGTATCAATGTCCTACAATTGATCCAATTGATTTAATGAAAATTGTAAGCTAATGTTTACACTAGAATATGATTTGGACAAATGAGGTTTAGCTGTATCCAAAAAGGAGGAAATTAAAATACGAAAATTTTATTTGCAGTCATTGGGGTGAGCGATAGACTTACCTCCACGTGGTGCACTCTCGGCAACGCATACTCATAAGGCAAAAAGTCTATAAACCGGCAATTGACTTCTCACTTCAAACTACCATGACCCAACTGTGTGCACATTCCACCACTCCAACAGTACTTATCTTACCTTTTCACTGCCCCTGTGTCTGTCTGTCTACTTTACACCTGTGAATCTCTCTTCTGTCCCCCTCTTCAATTTTCCCCACTTTGATGTTTCTCCACTCTGTGAAGTTCGAAGTCAGCTAAAGGGCTAATGATAACTATCAAAACGCCTGCCATTTGAAATAAATATATAAATATTTGCAGTCATTACTATTTCTTCGTTTTCTGTGACTACCTAATTTGAGATAATTGGCGGTAATGCGATAAGTTATATACTTGGTTCCGAAGGTAGATGAATTGTATAAGCAGGATGAGTAGTTGCCGTAGGCAGTTTCTAAGTCAATTGTCATTCTTATCAGAACGCAGCCACTTGGCGCCTTGACAGTTTGAGCAAAACTGTCAACGCCAGGTTGGCCTTCAAAATTATATTAAAATCGAGAAGTCTACCATTCATTTTAATGGGTCCTGTTTAAAAGCAAAAAATAATTGCCTGTCATGACACGCCTACGTATCCCACCCCGCTCCCCTCCTCCACCTAGTCTGAGTCATCTGTAGCCTCCCTTTGTTTAGTGGAGAGCTAGATTTATAATGGTAGGATAGGCAGAGGAGCATATTTTGATTCAAATAGGGTCATCTTGAGGATGATTTGATCGAACTAATAGCTTCGTGCCTCCCCCCTCCCCCCTCCCCCCCCT
>UZAE01013812.1:2141-18930 GCA_900617975.1 Rodentolepis nana | reverse complement strand
TAAATATCATAAACCCTGCCATTTGAAATAAATAAATAAAATTTATTGAGGTGGAACACTTTTACTTACCTTGGTTCTACAGCTATGACTTTTCAATGCAGAAGAACTGGCTCTATATATTAATTTTTTTCAAATGGCAGGTGTTTTGATAGCTGACTTCGGGCTTCACAGAGGGAAGGTTCATCAAAGCGAAAAGCTGACTTCGGGCTTCACAAAGGGAAGGTTCATCAAAGTAATGACTTCGGGCTTCACAGAGGGAAGGTTCATCAAAGTAGCCGTATTTGCAAATGAGATAGATATCATTAGCCATTTAGCTAAATGGCAGGCGTTATAATAGCTATCATTAGCCATTTAGCTGACTTCGTGATTCACAGAGGGAAGGTTCATCAAAGTAGCAGAAAGTCGAAAGAGGGGAGGAGGAACATCAAAGTAGCAGAAAGTCGAGGGTCAGAGGGAAGGTTAATCAGGAGGGAAGGTTCATCAAAGTAGCAGAAAGTCGAGGGGTGAGGAACAGAAGAGCGATTCACAGATGTAAAAGAGACAGACAGTCAGACACAAAGGTAGAGAAAAATGTAAGTGAAAATGTTCCATCTCATTAAAGTTATGATGCCTAAACAGAGAATCTTTTTTATTTGATATATGATATTTGCATAACGAATTCCTTAAGAAGTTATAATTCAGTGTGATCTAGATTCTAAGATTGGGTACCAAGTGGTACTCCAACTGATTACTGCACGAATAGGCCCTGAATAATCGCCAGTGATCTCTATTCTGAGGTAATTCATATTCAAATTATTGCGTATTTAAGTGATCCGCCACTGTCAACTAGCAATAGGTATGGAAGGCTTTGTTTTAAGGCCGCTGTAATTTTTTTATCGCTTACAACTATCTCGTTTAAATATGGGAAAATATTTGCTGCCAATCCATATATTACATGTTTTTTTACGATCTACACACCGAACACAAGTTCTCTTTGTTATAGCAGAAAATTATTACAGTTCAACTTGAACTACATGCATTGTTAATCAAATTATGTTCTTACGTTCAAACAAATTTGGGACTAATTGTTATTGTAATACGTTAAAAAGTAGCAATTTCGTTAAGGGAAGTATTTACTGTTTATTCATATAAATATATTTCCACCTTGGTACAGTGGCCCCCAGAAGAAAAGAGATAGACTTAAATAATGAGTCAATTTCACATATATTTATTTAATAATGGGAAAATATTTAAATATCATGACGAAATTATCCCGTCTATCAAATTGAGGGTTCACCAAACTGATAGTTAAGGCGTATCGAATTTTAAGCAAATCAGGAAATATTTGAATTTATTAAAAGTATTTATAATATTATTTGTTGTAGTATTTATTCAATTTTAAATTTAAAATGTAAATTTCCCTTACATTCCGGTAGGGACTACTTGCTATAAGTTATGATTATTATTTTGCAAATTACTCTACGTTTACCTTGGACGATAAAGGGGTTCCCTTGTTTTGATTTCGTTATAATTGCTTTTTTGGGTTTCAATGCGATCGTCTAATGCAATACTAGTTAATCTCCCTCCTCTTTTATCTCCGCTTGTTGTTGGATTCAATTAATTTTCAAGATTATTGATTGAAATCTACTTTTTTACTAAAGTTATCATAATTAAAGTCAACCAAGCTGCTTTCTTCAATCCACCTACACGATGTTTTATCTTCTTGGCAAATAACGATTGGTGGCAATAATTCTATTGGCGTCTTCCATAAGGAAGAAAATGCGTTAATAGGAAACTTAAATAGCCGCCTAAGGGTTGAGGAGGGGGTAAATCCGATGGTCTAATGTTGAATTCATCTGTTTGCTCACTTAATTGGTTATAGTTTCGCGAGTTAAGTTCGAATTTTCCAAGTCTAAATTCAGCAATTCACCCATAAGTAAAAGGTAATGTCCTCGATATTAGTGGATGGATAACATTTTTTGTTCTGGAATTTCCAGGTATATAGGTGGTACTCTGATTAGGGATTTTCTTACCTTAGTTAGGGAATAGCTGATATTAGATAATTGCTCAACAACTTCTTTATTTGAGCCCCATAACCATAACGGTGCGCATATATTTTTGAGGGGATATATTAATTTCAAACACCTAAATTTTACCATTTGCATATTTTCCCACGATTTCGTTTTACTACTTAACCCATTCAACTTACTTTTGCCCTGAAGCACCGATTTCTCTGTTAATCAACCCTTTTTAACTACTTTAAATTCCTTGATTCCTCAATTATGTACTTATCTGAGTTAAAGAATCACTTAAGCAAATGTTGATGATGAAATGCTTACTTTACTGATAGCTAGAAAGTACGCGAATGCCTAATTTTGATTGAAAGAAAGTGATTAAACTGAATTTCTTGTTTTCTTAAATATTCCACCACTTTCACAGTACTCACTTTACCTTTTGTCTCTACCTTTGTGTCTGTCTCTTTTACATCTGTGAAACGCTCTTCTGATCCCTCTCTCAACATTTTGTGACTTTGATGTTCCTTCTCCTCTCTGTGAAGCCCGAAATCAACTAAAGGGAAAATGATAACTACCATAAAGCCTGCCATTTGCCATAAATATAAATAGTAGTTAGGAAGGTAGCAAATATGCATAGTATGGCGTTTAACGTGAAGTTCGATCTGTGCTCAAGGGGTCTCTTACATCTCCACAACTCACCCAGAATTATATTGTATAATGTGTTGCCTATAGCTTTCGCTTGCCATAACCCTTTTTGATATTTTAGGATAATTATAATTGTAATGGTAATAGTAAAAATAAAAAAAAACAAGCCCATCCGTGTAGGGTTGAAATTTGAGGGGAGAGCCAAGTGGGTGTGCGATAGACTTACCTCCACGTGGTGCACCCTGGAAATATGCCTTCACTATCAACATCTTATTTGGAAGCGGAGGGGTGTGTGCGATAGACTTACCTCCACGTGGTGCACCCTGGACAGCGTGCGATAGACTTACCTCCACGTGGTGCACCCTGGGCAGCATATACTCATACGGCAAAAAAGTCTCTTAATCGGAAGTTGACTTCTGACTTCAAACTACCATGACCGCAATGTATGCCATATTCGACCCCTTCCACAGTACTCATCTCACCTATTCCCTACCTTTGTGTCTGTCTATCTCTTTAACATCTGTGAATCACTTTTCTCTTCCCCCTCTCAACTTTTTGTAAGTGATGTTCCTCTCCTCTGTGAAGCTCTAAGTCAATTTAAGGGCTAATGATGACTATCATTAAACCTGCAATTTGATATAAATAAATATTACCTTACAAGGGCTAATGATAAATTTCACAAAGCCTGCCATTTGAAATAATAATAATAATAATATTTTCGGCATCTAGAGGAGAATGTGCTACTGCATCTGAATTGTATCTTACGAATAACAAGATACACCGATATCTTGGGATTTAACACCTGCAATCTCCTCTTTCCTAGAACTCTTTGTGGTGAGTTGCTTTCGAACCACATTTTAGTTGCTGGTGATAAAATAGCATTAGGACTAGTATTCGCGCAATTAGTAGTGGTCAATGCTTTTCACCTCTACAGGTAATTACGATTGATATGTACTGCATTACGGGGCTTTTTGGTGCAAGATTATAACAACTTTGTACAATAAAAGGGAATAAACTAAATAAATACGTCTCAAATTTGTTTTGTCACAATTTAAGTCGACAAGTCTAATAATACCCACTACAAGGAACAAATTCCTATTATTATTATTTTTATTTTTATTATGAAAAAAGACTTTGTTTATTTCAAAGCATATTAAAAGCCATTCAAGGTACACAACCATTTAATCTAACTAAACACATGCATAAGAACGGCCAAGCATAAACAAATAAATAAATATAAATATGAATTATGATTTATTTTCATTTTCTTCCGTTGCCCTCCCCCGCCCCTCCCCACGCTTCCCCCCCCCCCCCCCCCCCCCCACTCCCGGACACACTTTTTTTCGTACCAAAAGCCAGCACTCTCANCCCCCCCCCCCCCACCACCACACACCGTCGAACATATTTTTTTCCTAACCAAAGCCGACGTATACCACCAGATTCACGTATATAATACTAAGATTTTACCCTATTCGCACAAACCACTCCCTACATATGCCAGGGACAAGGCGCATATTGAATACAACGCAATTGTAGGGCACTCCGATAAATAATTGTAATTGCGGAAGTAAAATGCGTTATTAACCGCAATGAAGCATATCGGCTTACTTACCATCGTATAGAAATACTTACAGAATAAATTTATTTATATCAAATGGCAGGCGTCTTGATGGTTATCATTAGCCCTTTAGTTGACTTCAGGCTTCACAGAAGGGAAGGAACATCAAATTGAAAAGTCGATAGGGGGGGGGGGAACAGAAAAGTGTTTCAAAGATGTAAGAGACAAACACAAAGGTAGAACAAAGGTGAGATGAGTACTGTGGAAATAGTCGAATATGGTATAGAGTGAGGTGATGGTAGTTTGAAGTGAGAAGTCAACTGCCAGTCAATAGACTTTTTGCCGTATGAATATACGTTGCCCATGGTGCACCACGTGGAGGCAAGTCTCTTGCACACCCCACTTACAAAATACATAAAGCTTGACTGAGGAAATAAATGAATGTAATAAAAATATTTATATTTCTCATCTTGGGTTAGCTCTAATCAATTACACTCTATCACGAGGTTGTAATCTGTCTAAGGTAAAAAATTTTCGGGAAAAAATGAATTAACTTGCCACAACATTTTATTTTGTTCAGTCATCCAATCAATTATCACTTGGCTTCGTTGGCACAAATTTGTTCATTATTATTCCAGGTGACAAATAGCGGACAAAGCAGTGTGGAATGTGAACGTTCTACCCATAAAGCAAAATAAGCTCTTATGCAATAATGGTATTTCCAAGAAATGAAAACCTGACGCCCATCAACAATTGCAATTTCTATTTTCTTCCCTTCAAAGTGTTGGGACATTTTCCCCACATGCTATCATTTTGTCTGCAATATCGATATCTAGATATGTGGCACAATGAAAACTTCAAGATCCGGCTTTTCTAAGAACTGTCTATCAGCATGAGAACTATTGAGATTTAATTACCTCCAATGTCCCCTTTAAGAGTTCTCGTTTTAATTGAATTCACTTTCCTTGCAGGGTTTGGATTTTATACAAAATGAGTGGAAATGACAAGTCGTCTATTGTCCTAGCGAAGGGGATTATTCAATGGAAAGGTTTCTCCGTAAACATTCAAAAGTTAGCTTTGAATAACAAAACTGCTATTCAAAGGTAAACAAACAATTTGCATTCGCACAAGAATTGTTGTGAAATATTAGCAATTTACGTTCACTTCAACGTTGGCTTTAAAGAAGGTTACAATCACACACCTAACCCCATCTAATGCTCTCAGTGGGTCGAAGTTGGAATTAATGAAAGCAAGGCGAAGATAATGTAGTAAGAGCGCTGTACATAGCATTAGCACCCATCAGTTCAGAAGCACTCTCAAGCAAGTAGACTAACAGAGGAGACAAGGTGACTTTAAATAGAATATGAGGTATATTTAACCCTCTGATTCGTGATTCATGAGTGGGCAGTGACCACTAAGAAAAGATGGCGGCTTTATAACATCTAAGTTCCATTGAATGCCTTGCAGTACCCTACATTTTCCTTCACATCTTCATGTCCTTGCACTCTAAGTAGTCTTAGCTAAAGAGATTTCCATCAAAACAATCCTATCGAACAATTCGTGCTGAAAAAATCAAATATATTCAAAGTCGACCGTTCCTCTCATATCGGAATTTATTAGGCATCAGCATAAATGGTCTAAGTATAAACGCGTGCAAATATTTGTTCATTTGATAATAGCTTAATGTTACAAATAGGAAAAAATCCAATCAGAATTAATTATGTCTTTTCAAGAAATTTTATTCAGTTCATTCGGTCTCTTCAACACACTCAATGATTGCATTGCCAGTTTCGTCATATAAAACCGAATTTCAAACCACTTATTCCAATTTAATTTCGCGAAATTGTAAATCCACTAACCACTACTGAAAAGTCTTGCCTAAGATGATAATGGTATGGCCTAATAATTTACAAGTATAACTAAAAATGCTCTTGTGATTTTGCTTTGTCCCTTTGAGCTATAATAGCGCGGCCGTTTCTCAAATACCGTGGAAAGAAGCCAGAAGCATCAATCAGGAATTTATAATCATTATTTCAAATGGCAGACGTTTTGAATATTTACCATTAGCTATTTAGCTGACTTTGGGCTTCGCAGAGGGAAGAAAATCAAAGTGAGAACAATTCGGGGGGGGGGGAATAGAAGAGTGATTCACAGATGTAGAGGAGACAGACACAAAGGCAGAGAAAAGGTGAGATGAGTGCTGCGAACTGCGTAATATGACATACAGTGGGGTGATGATAGCTTGATGTTAGAAGTCAACTGCCAGTCAATAGACTTTTTTGCCGTATGAGTATACGTTGTCCAGGGTGCACCACGTGGAGGTAAGTCTATCGCACACACCCCCCCCCCATCAGGAATTTAGTTTCTGTGATTAGAATTCATCCCAAGCATGAAATTGAGAATATAAAGAATGGCGGCAGAATTTTAAGAGATTTTGCATATAATACCGTGAGTTTACGATTATATTTTCTATTAACTCGAAACCTAAGTCTCAACTAGTTCAGTTTAAATCTGCCAATTGCTCATCTCGAAATGAGAAGTGAAGTCTCTAATAATTTGATGAGAATTTTCCAGCTTAAATAGGGTTGTGTGTTTTGCATTGTTAAGACCGATGATAGTAAATGGCTTAATAAATAAAGGTGAAAAGTTTAGGAAAAGCGGATACACAGCCGTATGCCACTTTTAAGCAGATACTAGCGTAAAGAAGCAAACAACAAAATCGACTGTATAAGTGCTACTCAATCCAATTCAGTAAAACAAATTTTTAAACAGGCGAATTACAAGTAAAGTTCTACATTCGAATGAATTCTGTGGAAGATCTGAGTTTTGTAAACTCTTTCTCCATCTTTATCGGAGATCATGAAATCGATCGTTATCTGGTACATCTAGTGATATGGGTAAAAATTTCGCCAGTTAATTCTTGTTTATGAAAAGTAGAATATGGGTGTCTTTACGCACAATGTCAAATCTTGTAGCGTTTCTATTAAGTCGGTAAGAAATTCGATTTCTTATCTATTTCTGGACCGATCTAGTATCCACTTATATTGAAAAGAAATTGTCATTGAACCGTAGCTTCAAAACTTCACTTTCCTTCCATTTCTACAGCGCCGAATTATTCTGGTTTTAAGGTAAGATATCCTATATGCTTGACTTTCAATTATTAAATTGAGTCCTGCGCGCCTTTTATTTATTCAATATAAATCAATGTTATAAGCAGATGCAAAATACAAATACCTTGAGGGTTATATCGTAAAATTTAAGCCCAAATCTAAATGATTGTCAAGACGACGTTTCCTCAAATAAATCAAAATTTATAAATATATTTATTTATTTATATCAAATGGCAGGCGTCTTGAGGGTAATCATTAGTCCTTTAGTTGACTTCAGGCTTCACAGAGGGGAAGGAACATCAACTTGAAAAAAAAAGTCGAGAGCGGAGAACAGAAGAGTGTTTCAAAGATGTAAGAGACAAACACAAAGGTAGAACAAAGGTGAGGTGAGTATTGTGGAGGTGGTCGAATATGACATAGAGTGGGGTGATGGTAGTTTGAAGTCAAAAGTCAACTGCCAGTTAATAGACTTTTTGCCTTATGAATATACGTTTATAAATATTTAACTGTGCTTTCATTTTGGTGTTATGTGCGTGAGAAAAAGCCATTTAATTAAAAGAGCTGGCTTTGCCGTAATGGCGGCTGATTCATCGACCCCGTGACACTCCTAAAAAGGCCCGTTGCGTTACCCCAGCAACGTCTTCTCTACGCTCTCTTGGTGATGATGATGATGATGATTATGGCGACGATGCTGAATGAATTATGAGGTCATTAATCAACGATTCACTCGTGAATTGAAGTCCCAGGTGGGCTTATGGAGAAGCATCTAATGCGCATTACCCATTAGTGTGATTTGATTCATTTGAGAAATTAACCGGGGAATATAATTACTACCTAATGACAGAGCCACTTGCAGCTACTTCTAAGCACAAGGTACTCATTAAATACTCTAATGCATAATTTAAGTGAATGGAAGTTGGAAATAAGGTTTGGGTTCTGAACTCACGCGACTGACTGTGAAATGGACCAATATTTTTGGGTTCCATGTCTAGATTCCGTCGTGTATTCATTGCCGCTATGCCTCGATCTTACTAACCAGTTAAGAAACTGAGTGGCAGGCCAAGCAATCTCAATCTTTTGAACTATAACTGCTAGTTAACTATACAAAGACACTTTTACCGTTATGATATCAGTTGTTTTACAAATCCCCTGATCTTATAGGTAAAAAAGGCTCCTACGTCGCTTATCTTTCTAATTTTGAAGTATTTATTTATTTATATCAAACAGCAGGCGTTTTGAAGGTTATCATTAGCTCTTTAGTTGACTTCAGGCTTCACAAATGGGAAGGGACATCAAAGTGAAAAGGGTCGAGATGGGGGGGGGCAGAAGAGTGCTTCAAAGATGTAAAAGAGACAAACACAAAGTTGGAAAAAAGGTGAGGTGAGTACGGTTGAAGTAGTCGAATTTGACATACAGTGGGGTGATGGTAGTTTGGAGTCTGAAGTCAACTACCGGTTAATAGACTTTTTTGCCGTATGAGCATACGTTGCCCAGGGTGCACCACGTGGAGGTAAGTCTATCGCACACCCCTTAATTTTGAAGTAGTTTTTCCTAAAACTGTGGCGGCTGCGATCTACAATTAACTTGCACGCTACCACACCCAATGGGCCTCTCCAGTGTGGGAGGGGGNGGGGGTGGGGGGGGGGTGTGACCTTGTCTGGTCCGCAAACAATGGCTGCATGAAGAATGGGAGGTCTCATAATCAGATAGGGCATTCCAGATAAAAGACACGTTTTACAAGTTTGGGAAGAAAGAATATTTGTTATTTCTTTGTGGCGGATTTACTCACGGTCGCAATGTTGATACTTGAGACTGGTAGGCCTCTGGCTGATAAATTTAGTAGAAGCTCAGATTGTAAAATAAAACGGGAATTAATTCTAAAAATTGTAGGTTAAAGTGTCCAAATTCTTAAAGAAAAAACTATTCAGAGTGCACTTTATCTCAAACAGAACAGATACACAAGCACTTCAAGTCATTTCTGAAAATTGTCCAACAGTGAGTAGACCTTTCGTATATTTCGCGAAATATTTATTTATTTATCTCAAATGGCAGGCGTTTTGATAGCTATCATTAGCCATTTCGGGCTTCACAGAGGGAAGGTTCATCAAAAAAGCAGAAAGTCGATGGGTGGGGAATAGAAGAGCGATTCACAGATGTAAAAGAGGCAGACAGACATAAAGGTAGGGAAAAAGGTAAGATGAGTACTGTGGAAGGGGTCGAATATGACAAGCAGTTGGGCCATAGTATTTTGAAGTTAGAAGTCGAATGCCGGTTAATAGACTTTTTGCCGTATGAGTATACGTTGCCCAGGGTGCACCACGTGGAGGTAAGTCTATCGCGATATAATTATAGAATCTCCGTTTCATTTTAATATCGAATTTACATGGTTAAATAACGTATCAAGGATGCAAATTGGTCAAATGGATACACAGCTTTTAAATTATAGTACCCAGAAGAGAATGCTACGCGAATCTTCCCCCCTTAAATTTTAAACAAAATTTCGATACTTTATTGTGAAACTATTGTCCTAGAAACATTTCCTCTTCACTTCACCAGACGGCTTTGGATCTGCAACAGTTATATGAGAAGCAGAGCAAAAAAATAATAAGAAGAACAGTTTCACTAACAATTTCTTCCTATCAATGTCCTTATACTCGACTAAAATATACCAAACTTTTGTGGCATTTAAAAGACCAAGTGTGTTCCATATTGGCTCCTTCTGAGCTTTTTAAATCGCCCTAAACAAGTTATGGTACCGATGGCTATCAGTGTGATAACCTTTTGGCCCTCTGCGGTGTCCTCAATAGGGTGACCTTATAATTATGTTCCCACATGTCCTTTCTGTGTACTTTATAGTCATTTTCCATTTCTTCTATACTTTTAGATGACACATATTTTCCTGTAGACGCTAAATATTGCCCTTGATATTCCGTATGTGTTTGTGAATGTTTTAACTTCCTAGTCGCTGACTGCTTTTGATGCTTCAATGGAAAGAGTATAATTCAGGCTTAGATAGAGTCTATTTGTAGAGAGTGGAAGTTGCCACCAATCTGACGAATGAGATCATCAAATCATTATGACAAATAATTATGATAAGTAATCATACTGTAACATAAAGATGTATTTTTCAAGCAAATCAGACCTTAGTTATGAAGTATGCCATTTAGTGGTATCTTTATTTGACATCCTTTGTATCTTTTATCTAATTATTCACTTATCTCGAAACGGAATATTTATTTATTTCAAATAGCAGGCTTTTTGATAGTTATCATTAGCCCATCAGCTGACTTCGGGCTTCACAGAGAGGAGGAGGAACATCAAAGTGAGAAAAATTCGAGAGAAGGAACAGAAAAGTGATTCACAGATGTAAAAGAGACAGGCAGACACAAAGGCAGAGAAAAGGTGAGATAAGTACTGTGGAAATGGTGGAATATCACATACAATGGGGTCATGGTAGTTTGAAGTGAGAAGTCGACTGCCGGTTTATAGACTTTTTGCCGTATGAGTATACGTTTCCCAGGCTTCACAACATGGAAGTAATTCTATTGCATACCCCGAAAAGGAATATTATTTAGGCCAAATATATGCCAGGAGGAATGGAATTGAAAAACATGCGTTTCCACTTTAAATTCGAATCTCAGTAGTTATTATACCAACTTATTATTATGAATCGATGATAAAAGTGAATAAAGCTACCAAATCAAAGTTCGCATTTTATATTAAAATTTTCCATGTTCTCTTAACTAAAACCGTGATCCACTCAACAAATTGTAAAATGGGTTAGTGACTTAGGAAGAGTACAAATTTATTTTCGAGAAGTCTGATTGTTTATGATTTCTAATGCTCTGTTCATTATTCTTTCAACATTTGACATCCATTCTGACAGTGAATTGTTTGTTAGAAGACTGAAAATGCGGTAAGCAAAAAATATCTCCAAAAATTAAACGTTTCGTCAAATTTTTCTAATTTTTCGTCCAATTTATAAATGCAAAATGATAATATTTGTGGGAGGGGGAGGGAGGGCATTTCAATAGGCGCGATCATTTCAAACCACTCCATCCAAACCTACTTTTTGTTTCCATCCAAGTTTCCAATTTCCATGAGATTCACAATTCTACGCTCAATAACATTTCAGAATGCAATATTGTGTGTGGCCTTTATTTATTCTTGATCGGTGCAAACTTTAGCAATTATAAAGGGCAACGTTAGAGCCGGTATGCTATAAGAGTAGACATCGTCCAATTGTCGGCAATTATTCCCAATAATAAAACCAAGTGGTCTTGAACCGGCACTTCGGGGCTCCCACCAATGCCATAAAGAGCGCTTGCAGAATTGTAGAGAAAAAATGTATTTCAAAAAAAAGATTCTTATTTATTCTGTCCATGTTCTTGTCTTTTTTTCTCTTCAGTAAATTATTTTCCTACATGTGCTGTTTTGACCGTGCCACATCTGGCTGCACTTTTGTAGGCTAAGTTGTAATACGAAGAATAAATAATATTTAGGTAATTTGCGTCTTGACTTGAGCCGCTATTAAGGAAATAAAAATTATTACCAATAATTATAATAATAATTATTATTATTATTATTATTTATGCTGAAGTTATTATGAGATTGTAAATTATGGTAATGCGGAGTCGAGCTATTTTCAATGAGTTATAGAAATAGCAGAATAGTCCAAATTCAGAACACCTGTCATCTATTGTGATTCCTAATCCAAGATATATAATCTAAGATCTTGGAGGGAAACTAAAAATTAAGAAATCTTTGATGTTTTGCCTTAAAGGGCTAAATTTGCTAAAGGGCTAATTATGACTATTAAAACGTCTGCCATTTGATATAAATAAATAAATAAATAAGTAAGATGTAATAGAGACAGACACAAAGGTAGAAAAATGTGAGGTGAGTACTGTGACAGTAGTGGAATATGTCATACAGGCGTCAGCAGTCAACTAGCGGTTTTTTATAGACCTTTTAGCAGTATGAGTCTACATTGCCCTGGGTGCATCGCGTGGAGGTTAGTCTATCGCACACCCCTGTATTGCCTTAATAAAAAATACCCTTAATACCAATTTCAAAAATACCAATTGGTGGGTAAAAGCCCATTAAAGTTTCCTTAATGTGTAATGATTAGATTTACTGAAAATTGGGTTAATAACATACATTTTTTAATCATATTCTGCCAAAGACCCAGCGGATCCACATATTGAATCGCTCGCATCTTAGTTCCTTGCTACAACTTGCAAACGACTTAGGGAAGACCAGGGCGTGAATACAGGTGTGTAAAAGTAGCAATGATGTGCAAGACTAATTTACTTGGGAATCGGTTTTGAGCTCTGTGAAAGGCGAATAACAGACCAATGGAAAATAACGAAAACTTAGAACATCAAGTCTCATTTACCTATAACCCTACAGGCGTTGAAATCAGTTAGAGCATAAATCTATGTAATGAGTATGCCTAAAGATATTTATTTATTTCGTATGGCAGGCGTTTTGATAGCTATCATTAGCCATTTAGCTGACTTCAGGCTTCACTGAGGGAAGGTCCATCAAAGTAGAAGAAAGTCGAGGGATGGGGAACAGAAGAGCGATTCGCAGATGTAAAAGAGGCAGACAGACACAAAGGTAGAGAAAAAGGTAAGGTGAGTACTCTGAAAGGGGTCGAACATGACAACCAGGGGGGTCGTGGTAGTTTGAAGTCAGAAGTCAACTGCCAGTCAATAGACTTTTTTGCCGTATGAGTATACGTTGCCCAGGGTGCACCACGTGGAGGTAAGTCTATTGCACTCCCCATGCATAAGGGTATAAAACTCTTGAACCGTACTCTCAACCGCCCTATTTATTCTTGTCCCAAAATTAGGACGCCGCATGTTTGCATTTGCACTTACTGGTGATTCACATTCTATTTTCTTCTGCACCATTTTTCAAAAATGTTAAATTGGCTTTTTAAAGTGTGGACATCCTTTTATTCAATATCCTTCGCCAACCACGTGGGCAGTTTCAAATCAAATAGGCTCTTTACTTTTAGTAAATCGGGGTTGCTCAATGTGTAATTTCTAAAAAACAATATTTTTAGCTATTTTAATAGTTCATGCCTATTTTTTTTACGAAAATATGGTAGAAGACCCTTAAAAAATGGGAACAGGTTCCCTTTAAGATATTAGAATGGTCCAGCTTTCACTTCTGTATGCATCCAGTACTGAGTCTTCACGGTATCGTTCTTTTCTTTATGAAGTTTACGTTCTTTTCAGCATCTTTGAGATTGATTCTTGGTTCGATCATTTGTTGTAAAACCAACCTTAGTGTGACCAACATTAATTACTTGTTGGCATTAATCCCCCTCTCTTTTTCTCAATGTTGGAAATGCACTGAGAAATAGTTTCC
The DNA here is from genome assembly GCA_900617975.1 of Rodentolepis nana. NCBI lineage: Eukaryota > Metazoa > Platyhelminthes > Cestoda > Cyclophyllidea > Hymenolepididae > Rodentolepis > Rodentolepis nana. The sequence continues at coordinate 5,242 of UZAE01013812.1, read as the reverse complement.
TCCCCACATTTACTTTTTAATAAAATAACGGTTGTTATCGCTGCCAAAAGGTAAAATAGAGATCACAAACCTTCGGGATCTTCAAAACGTTATTCAATTGATTGCCTAATGTGTTAGAATGGAGGATAATCAATCATAATAAGGTGTACTAACAGAAATCATCAATGGGCATTGCTTATTACACTGTTATTTACTGTGACAAGGTTTAAATTGCCGCACATTATCCTTGGGTTCCAGAGTACTAAGTACCGACAATGCTAAGTTTGTGGACTTGTAACTACATTACTGTATACTATTTTATCCTATTTCTAAATGATAGGAATGGAGTTTTAATTTTCCAATGCGTTTCATTAAGACAATTTTATTTTAGTTACTTTATATATTTCGAGTTCATTTTATCTTTAAATGCCTTTACATCATGGCCAATAGCATTGCGTTAAAGAGTGCTCGCTAAAACGAGTAATTAAACAAAACACGAAAAGGTGTTATCAAATTACCGCTGCAATCACAGGTGTTAATCATAGAAACCCTCTTCTCACAGCACCTGCGAAAATCAGACCCAAAGACCAGACACCTAGATTACAGCACGCGTCTATTGGTTGACTGTGCCTCATCGTTGATTGGCTGGATGATAATTTGGGGCAGTCACTCACACCCACTCTATCTCGAGGACAGTCACCTTTACATATGTCCACATATGATACGCTTTTGGCAGTGATATGTTGAAAGGAACAATTGCTTCGTCAACATCCTCTACTGATCTGACTTCCACTCCAAATCTAATCCGTCATGTAGCAGAAATTCAAGCCATTCTCAATAGTGATTCTAATGAGCATAACATCCATTCTTCCATTTTTGCAAACAATAAAACTCGGACATATGTTTCCACTCCCACTGCTTCTCCTGCTTCAGATAGCTCCAGTTCTCCAATAACTGTTCTCCTTACGAATGAACGAGACGATGGTGGGGATGATATTAGTGATATTAGTACTGAGAATGAAAGTCATAGAGTTGTACAGAACCTGATGCCTTCAATATCTCGGAATCCACAAGTTTATTCGCCAAACTATCCCCAATCCAAGTTGTCCCAGTTCAGTCGTATGATACACCATTCTCGACAAGAATCTCACTCCCCTATAGCCTTAAAAAGTATTAGAACTACTCTGTGGATTGATAGAACTCTTTTTCTTGTAGGAGTGATTATTCCTCTATCACTCGGAATCGTCCTCTTTCTTGTTCACTCCTTCACAGATTTCATCAGCTGCCAACCCGTTAGAGTGACCTCAAGTGTACCAAATAAGTTTGTTAATCAAGTTTGCCGGACAAAGTTGATGCAAGTTATTCTTCAAGGTGTCAGGGACAGGGATAATGAGGATCGAATTACGGGGAGTCTTCAACATGAATGTTTTCCGATTATTTTGATCCTTATTGCCATTTTGAATTGGATTCCGCACCTCTGTTGGCATTTTATTGTACGGCATTCTATCTATTGTGATGCCTCTCTTGTGGCTTCTGAACTGAGAAGTTTCCGTAAGACCGCTCAACGTGAATTGCTCTCCATTGCATCAACAATCAGTTCTATACCTCTTGGCTCCAACTTCATGCCAATAACTCAGGAGATTAGAATGAAGAATTTTGGCAGACCAACACCTACTCAACGTCGAAGTGGTGATGAACTTACAATTACGGAACCAGTAAGTAACTTCCAGATATCACACACTAAGAATACCATATCACCAGTTGATACTGGATATGAGTCCGAAATGGACTTACCTTCAGCAGCTGTAATGCATTTACCTAAACTTCGAGTCAGTAAAGATGATCATGCTCTCAATCTCTTCATCTCCGGTTGGCAAAAGACGGACTTTTACTTTCGACGCTTCCTTGCTAAGCACGCTGTTTTATTTCTCTTTAATATCACCACTTTTATACTTGTGCTCATTCTGTCTGCTGTTACCTATGGGGAACCGTTTTCTGGCAATTTTTACTGTCGACCAACCGAGAAATCCACTACTCTGCATGTTTGCCTCACCTCAACCGCTTTCGCACTCAACATGACTGCCTTTTGTCTCGGTGCCTTGGGTCTGATTGGCTTTGTTTGCTCTGCCATTTTCTTCCACCGCAACTTCTTGCACAGTCGTGTTTACAAGGAGTCGATTGTTGCCTGTGGAACTAAATCTATCCTTCAATCCGATCTAGCTGCCTGTTTGGTGACACGCCGTGATGAGAATTTCTTCTCTGATTACATTCGATTACTAGCGTTAGCACGAATGCAACTACGTGGGTCGCTCTTTGTCACGCGACGAGAGGTTTTCAACCTTCGACTCTCGTACCTTCCAGGTATCACGAAGACAGATTTTCACTTTATGAATCTCCTCTGCAAGGAGAATACAAGACAATTTCCAGATATCATGCAACTGCGGGTTTGGCTCCTGCGTTACGTCTTCCTTTGCCGACGCCTTAGTCCTGCTATGACCAATCGAGCCACTTCCACGCCGAATAATCAGATGAGAAATGAGGATCTCTCACATCGTCTAGGATTTGGCAAGGTTCGAGTTAATATAGACTTTTGTGATCAATATTGTTAGGAGATTAAATTCTATATATATGTATATATACATATGTATTATTTCTAATTAATGTTCTCAGATGTTTCTTTGACCTTTTATTCTGCTATTGAAATGTTTAACCTACTTCCACAAACCCATTAATTATATTTAGCCAATAAATGGTTTAAGAATTATTTATAACCAAATTAAGACGGTTTATCTTTTAATTTTTTTATTTAGTTCATTTATAAGACATACACAAAATTTATTTGTAAATTTGGGGAAAAACACTTCACTAGGGTGTCAGTTAAGTCGAATAAACGTCGGATTCTGAATGAGTGGTAGAAAGCGCCATTCATTTACATTATATCATTTATTTATATCAAATAGCAGGCGTTCTGATGATTATAATTAGCCCTTTAGTTGACTTCAAGCTTCGCAGAGAGGAGGGGAAACATCAAAGTGACAAAAAGTCGAGAGGGGGGACAGAAAAGGGCTTCAACGATGTAAAAGAGACACACACAAAGGTAGAAAAAGGTGAGGTGAGTACTC
>UZAE01013811.1:2458-18953 GCA_900617975.1 Rodentolepis nana | reverse complement strand
ACAAGAGAGAGATAAGAAGTCGCCAAATCTCTAGAAATGGGTGCTTGAAGAGAGCCTTTTATCACGAAGTGATTTATTTATATCAAATGGGAGGCGTTTTGATAGTTATCATTAGCCCTGGAGCTGAATTCGGGGCTTCATGAAGAAGAGAAGGAACATCAAAGTGACAAAAAGTCGAGATGGGAGACAGAATAATGATTCACAGAGGTAAAAGAGACAGACAGACGCACACAAAGGCATAAAAAAGGTAAGATGAGTACTGTGAAAGGGGTCGAATATGAAAAATAGTCGGGCCATAGAAATTTGAAGTCAGAAGTCAACTGCCGATCAATAGACTTTATGCCGTATAAGTATACGTGGAGGTAAGTCTATTGAAGAAGAGAAGACAAATTCTTTTTACATATATTCACATTTTGATGGAAAAGTTTCTCATATTTCCTTGCAACCTACTCTAAGCAAAGAGGAAATCAGCGAAATTGTAGAATATAAATTTTCTTAAGAGTTTTTCCGAAAAAAAATAGAAGATACAGATCAACAAAAAATGCCCCACAAATTTAGTATGAATGACGCATCAATGTAGGCGTAAGTGGTAAAAACGTGTCCTACACCACTTTATTAATTGTCAATCAGATATAAATTATTAAAATTTAATTCATCATATGTTTTTTTTCAATTGCACCTGTATGCGAATCACCCCTATCGTTTGAGGCAGCCAATACGATAATACCCCCTTCTACGTGAAGATAACATTTAACCTTGGCAAGACAGCACGCGTGTAAATGCTGTAACACTCACAGAAGTGAATATCAAATCATTTTCTATTTATTTTCAAAAATCACGTAACTCCATGGTGCGTGATAAATGCTGAGGCTGTCTTTAAATAACTCCTGCCCACTAAACCCAAAGGTAGACATTATCCCTCGCATTTGACTTCTGCAAACGCGATTACATCCTATTAGAGAAGGGGCGGGGTGCAGAGAGAGCGAACGAGCTAAGATAAATGCCAGAAAGGTGGGGGGAGGGGGTGAGGGGTGGGGGGTGGGGGTTGGGGTGAGAGAAAACCACCTCCCAGATATCTCCTGTCCCTGTTCTTTTTAATTTCGATGAGTCAGCTGTGGGTTAGGCGGCTATAAAACTTGCGTCTCAGCTTTTTGCGTCGCTTAATAAAACAATTTGGGAAAAACTCCTTTTTTTGCACTAATTAGTCATTATTTCTACGCTACCAAATAATAGTACAAGGTAATTATGTCAATTGTTAAAAATAAATATAGTAAATTTATAACCAATCGCATGAATATCTATATTATCAATTTACCTATGTGTTTAAGTCATGAAAAACGCTGCACTGACTATGTGCATAATTCATTATTATGTCGATTAGTAATAAATTTTAAGCGATCTATTTTACGTATAAATTAAATAAGATATTAATTTAATCAAAACAGTGCTTTGTAAACATAAAAATTCATTATTTCGAATACACAAAAGGTATATTTCTCATAAAATATTAACTCACACAGCAAAAAATCACATTCATGAAAATACTTCGAACAAAGCAGATAAATTATTATATAAACATAAATATTTTAGTGCTATCAAAATTCTCTAATGAATTTGAAACTGAAAATTTATGCGTGCTGATTAACTATTGTCTTGGAACCAGGCCATCTGAACATTAGCTAGCAAGTTTTCTAATAAATGTTACAATTTCTTGGTACAATGCATGTTATAATTCATTTAGCTATAGAAAACTCGCATTTTGGGTGGAAAACTGTCCAGTCCAATTAACGCACGGATAGGCAGGCGCGGATAAAGATTACGGCTATTTATAGTCAAGACAATAACTAGCGTTATGAAACTGATTTGCAGACACCATCATGGGGATTCGTGCATTTCTCGTCACTCCCTGACTGTCTGTTCCATTTCTAGTTTTTTTTAATTATTAGTTTCATCAAAAAGCTGTTAATTTATATTTTCAGAAAGCAACTAACATAAAAGGCCTGAATTTCCAAAATATGATATCAAATCATCTTTGCTTATTTCATATCACACACTTGGATCTGATGCTTGAACTGTAGCGGTCACTGGGAGTGGTAGGTAGATGTGGCAAGGGTCAATTCTCGGAGTAAACTAGAATAGGGTATTGAAGTGTTGGCCGACACTCCAGCGTGTTTAAATAAAGCTAAATGTCTATTTGACAGACTGACGATTTCAATAAAACAACCCAACATAATAAGAAATTGCAGGCGGCTACAACTCTCTTCGATTAATATCAACATTCTGAAAGTGACCATGATTGGTCAGCAGATCAAAGTGTTACAATCAGTTTCGTTCAATTGTATGCTAATTGTAGATGTCTCTTAAAACAATTTTCTCCATCTATATATAAATGTATTGCGATGACAAAAACATATGGATAAATATTTATTTATATCAAATGGAAGACTTTATGATAGTTATCATTTGCTCCTTAGCTGACTTCGGGCTTCACAGAGGGGAAAAACTTCAAAGTCACCAATAGTCAAGAGGGGGAATAGAAGAGTGATTCACATGTGTAAAAGAGACAGACAGGCAGAGAGGCACATAGATAGAGAATAGGGTAAGATGAGTACCATGTAAGTGGTCGAATATGACACACAGGGGGTGATGGTAGTAAGAAGTTAGAAGTCAACTGCCGGTATAAAGACTTTTTTGCCGTATGAGTAAACGTTGCCCAGGGTGCACCATGTGGAGGTAAGTCTATCTCTCACCCCATATCCGAAAATTTGTAATTAGCCAATCTTTCAACCCCAATGATATTGGTTAGACAATAAACTTATTTGATTTTGTAAATTTGAAATTTTAATTATAACCATCATTCTTACTAGAAAATAGAACAAGTTATTCAACCAAATAGAGCATATTAAAAGGTATGTCTATCCTTTATCTGGAATTAATGTCAACTCCTGAACTTAATAGGTGATACATTGAGTCTACTTGAAATGTCTGTACTAAAGTGCTAAATGTCTCCTCCATTTAACCTGTCCTAAAGGTCACCCATCAATTAAACCTGCAACTTACAATTAACTGGAAATATTTCAAGTAATAAAGGAGGGATATTTTGAAGTTAATTAAGGTGATAGATCTTGTCGGCTTAAAATGTGTCAACTTTCAACTAGTATTTAAAGCGAATTCTAATTATCCGTAGTCTGAATGGTTTCCATTTTTGGGTTTTCCCACAAGTGTATCTGTAGGAAAATGTAATTGAATTCGGTGTGAGAAAAAAAATTAAACTTCTATTTGTCCTGTTAATACTACTGTTGTGGCTTGGATAGAAGTGACTCCACGCCATAAGAAACATATGACAGTGATAGTCTTCCTTTTCCCATATATCAACGTTATCACTAATTTCAGTGTATGGAGTAACAATTTGGTCGTACCATTTTAACAGTTAGTCATGTTTATACTTAGTAAGCAGTAGCGTGATAAGATCAATTGTGGATAGTCTTCAATCGAGGGAGTTTGTGGATTGGAAGGGGGTGACTTCATTATGGAAATGGAGGTTTAAAATAGAATTGTTAAACAATCGTTTCGTGGTTTGAAATTCTCTATTGATATATCTATACGTGTGTTCCTCTGGAGTGAATTACTTGTTGCTGTTTTGGACAGTCCTTGAGCATCTTGCTAGTTATTTGTGTGAGATCCTAATACTTGGTTATTGCGGTGGTAATGGATTCAGACCGTCTTGCACTAAGTCCCCTCAGCAGGTTTATGTTCGGAACCCAAGCTGTCTGGAATAGTGATATAGCCTTGCAAAAAATAATGGTCATCCTAAAGACCAAAAAGACGGAACGGGTTATCATAAATGATATGATTAGCAGGTAAACTATGGCGAAACTGGCAAGAAAATAAGACTATAGAAATATGACCGAATTGAGAAATATTAAGCAAGGCCGACTGTTGAGCGTCGTTTGTTCATCCGATGTGCAGTCAATAAAAATCATGTTTTGGTAATTAGGGCGGTGAAGCGATGATTCATCATGTGTATTGGATGGGTAGCAAAATTAACCAGCTAACCTCAGATGGGTATATTCCAAATAGAAAACTTAAGAGAAAACCTACCTCCTCATCTAGCTCATTCTTTATTCAACTTTGCATCGTACATTGGGTTAATTCAGTCTTCTTTTCATGAGGTTGGCATGCAATGCCTTCCAGAAGCACCAATTTCTTCTCAGTCCTACTCATGGGCCACTTCACCTTCAACAATAATTGAGATTATCATTTGGTGTTCAAAAACATTCAAAAGACATGACAATACCTCATTAAACACATGACATCGTGCTCGTTTATTTATAAAATGGATTAGTACATACTGTACTTCACAGTAAATGGAGGGACACATTTTGGACATTGCTATTGTTCATTACCCATCTCAATTTAAAGATTACAGTGTGAATTTTTAGAAGAGAATTCCTGACGCCCGTTTTTATTTCAAGCTAATTTTCACCACTTTTCCGTGTGAACAGTGGGTCAAATTCGAAAGTGACAAGTCAACCTATTGACAGTGGGATGGCACTTGAATTGAGGTGAAGAAGACATGTGGAGACAATGCCAGGTTGGCGGATGAAACAGTTCTTCAAAACAGTCAGAATTAATAAACGAGTATCACGAAAACAATGTGAGCAAAACAATAGGCTTATGAATGCTCCAACGATATATTAAAGATTACGCAGACCAAATATGAATGAAACATTTGAGAAATCATGCTGTTTTTTGCATAGTACATCAAGCTGACATTAAGTTACTAACTACATCTTTTATTATATCAAATGGCAGACGTTTAAATGGTTATCATTAGTCCTTTAGTTGACTTCGGGCTTCATAGAGGGAAGGAAAATCGAAGTGGAAAACGTCGAGAGGGCGGGGTGGGGGAACAGAAGAGTGTTTCAAAGATGTAAAAGAGACTGACACAAAGGCAGAGAAAAGGTAAGGTGAGTACTGTGGAAGTAGTCAAACATGACATACAGTGGGGTCGTGGTGGTTTGAAGTGAGAAGTCAACTGCCAGTTAATAGACTTTTTTGCCGTATGAGTATACGTTGCCCAGGGTGCACCAAGTGGAGGTAAGTCTATCGCACACCCCACTAACTACTCTAAGCTTAGCAGAAGCACGTAGGCTAACATAAACCTCTTCGCTGTAATTAGCATTAAGGAAAACTAGATTTAAATGCCCGAGAACTATTTGAGATAGTTTTTTATATCCATTCGAAAAGATTGCATTGGGTAGATGGATATCATCATTTTGCCTGCCGCTGTGAATCCCGTGATCTGAAATTTGCAAAATTAAGCAANCTCCCCCCCCCCTCACCAATTACCTTCCTTTCTACCTTCTATACCACGGGGTGTGCGATAGACTTACCTCCACGTGATGCACCCTGGGCAACGTATACTCATAAGGCAAAAAAGTCTATTATTCGGCAGTTGACTTCTGACTTCAAACTACCATGGCCCGACTGCTTGTCATATTCGATCCCTTCAACAGTACTCATCTTACCTTTTTCTCTAAATTTGTGTCTGTCTGCCTCTTTTGCATCTGTGAATCGCTCTTCAGTTCCCCACCCCTCGACTTTCTTCTACTTTGATGAACCTTCCCTCTGTGAAGCCCGAAGTCAGCTAAATGGCTAATGATACCTATCAAAACGCCTGCTATTTGGAATAAATACCTTCTATACCACTTTCCTATGAAGACCATTTTCATTCTCATTCGCTAAAACTTCTCTCCATACCATTTTTCTCCTCCTCCTATTCCTCCTCCCCATCCTTCACCTCCCCATCACCCTACCTCATAATTAATGCATACTCCTCAAATGGCGGTACATTAACTTTCCACATTGGCCCAAGATATGACCACTGACCTGGAAATACCAACCCACTGAATTCGTGGAAAATGGTAAGATGAGAAAACCGTTGTTAATGGAAACTTATGATAACATTTGGCATATGCACTCAGATGTTAGCCGAGACGATATGAACATACATCAGTCATACGGTTAAGAAACATACGCAAATGAATTCATTCTGAAACTAGAGATCGGACAATAATAATAATTTACATGTGTATAAAGGCCTTAATTTATTCGAAAGTAGCAAATCCTTATGACAAAGTTATTCTAAAATTCAATACAGAAAAAGTTTAATCAAAGTGAAGTCGTAAATAACAAGCAAGTTTAAACAAATTATAAACTTGCTCCTACTCATCAATAAACAAAATTTGCCAATCTTATTGGTTAGCCAAGGTCAAACTACAACCAATAAAGTGTGAGTTGAGCAAAATAAGAAATACCCGTGTTCGTCGAAGGCGGAAGGTAAGAAATCCAAGGAGAAGGGCGGTTGTGATGGAGAAGGTTTGCATTGCCAGTGGGACACCTCGAAGATGCATGTTGTATTCCACCAGACAGGGTTCTCCAGAGGTGCAGTTTGGACAATCTGGAGGACAGACTTTGCAACTCATACTTTTTGACAACTTCCGGCCTTCACTATCTGATCCACTGCCGCTTGCAATCTCTCTTAGGTACTCTGCAGGATAACCCTTAATTTTCAAAAGTACATGGTTATGAGGAGTAGTCACATAAATAAACTCTGGATTGAAGACAACAAATGTGTCTTCTATTTGCCATTCAAAACGCATAAATCAATTCGGCCTTTATTTCTACTGGATCCGGATACAACGGCTGACATGCAATATTTAAGTCGGACATTTTTATTATTCATTTGTCTGAGCTTTGAATCGTAGTATTTTCCAAAAGTAATATTTATTTATTTATATCAAATGGCAGGGATTTTGATAGTTTCATTAGCCCTTTAGATGACTTCAAGCCTCACAGAGAAGAAATATCAAAGTGAAAAAAATTCGAGAGGAGGGGGGGGGGGAACAGAAGAGTGTTTCAAAGATGTAAAAGAGACTGACACAAAGGCAGAGAAAAGGTAAGGTGAGTACTGTGGAAGTAGTCAAACATGACATACAGTGGGGTCGTGGTGGTTTGAAGTGAGAAGTCAACTGCCAGTTAATAGACTTTTTTGCCGTATGAGTATACGTTGCCCAGGGTGCACCAAGTGGAGGTAAGTCTATCGCACACCCCACTAACTACTCTAAGCTTAGCAGAAGCACGTAGGCTAACATAAACCTCTTCGCTGTAATTAGCATTAAGGAAAACTAGATTTAAATGCCCGAGAACTATTTGAGATAGTTTTTTATATCCATTCGAAAAGATTGCATTGGGTAGATGGATATCATCATTTTGCCTGCCGCTGTGAATCCCGTGATCTGAAATTTGCAAAATTAAGCAAAACGATTGGCCTTTACTGAAAATGAGTGTGGAGCTTATTCCCTTTTTTCATTAATTTTGTAATATCAATATATATATATATATATATATATATATATATTTCTGTGTCAGCGTAACAAATATCATTTTTACGGCTCAAGGTTAAGAGCGATATCGTTTTCTATATTTATTGGACATTGCAAAGAAATGGGCTCTAGAAATATAACAAAAGAATTAGCATCTTTTCACATTAAGTGGCGCGTGCTTTCTTTAACCTAAAAAATTAATTTGACAAATCAGAAATTGAGCAATTAGGCAGCTAATTAGACATGACTGCCCAGATATTGCTGCAACTGTTGGTAGTGGGGTATTACGCAGCGCGCAAAGATGCAATTTGCTCCATCGAAGATAAATGCGCGAATCACTGAGAGGCTTTTTGTGCTAATTTTGGAAACTTTCAAAACATGTGTCAAATACACACACACACACATTTTCTAATTAGCATTGCAACAAATGTGCATAAACCGCTAATTTTGTTAAAAAAATTGGGTAAAAATGTCTTTCCCCGCCCCCAAACCGAATTAATTATGTGATAAACAACCCTAATTTACGCAGAAGGATTACGTATCCAATAATAATTCATCTTTCTACTGCCTTCAGTAGGAAAATTTTTTTGAAATTTTTTTGTGCTTTCCATCAATTCACCATTGATACCTTATTCGAAAGAATCTTTTCAAGCATTTCGTAAACAAATTTTTCACACAATTTAAAAGGGTTATGAGAGCATCTAATGCTTATTGCGTGCATTGCATTAAAGATCACATTATAATCTTAACTTCTGACTAAATAATTTAATTAACATTTAATGCTATGGTAAAGTCCTAAACATACCAGAAATTGATAAAGTTTAAATAAATAAGTAAATTCGTATGCATTATTCGGTTTTTTGTTAGTAGTGTAAGTATAACAACAAGGTTCTGCCAATTTCATGATTTTAAGGATCTAAACCATTACTGATTTGAGAATGAGTATGAATTGATAGAGAAATAAAGCATTGATGCTTACTTCAACGTAAATAAGTATTAACCATATCTTGTTCAACAGAAGACTTCCTTTCTATTAACATACATCTATTCATATCAAATGGCAGACGTCTTGATGGTTGTCATTAACCCTTAGGTTGACTTCAGGCTTCACAGAGAGGAGGAGGAACGTCAAAGTGAAAAAAGTCGAGAGGGGAGGGGGGGACAGAAGTGTTTCAAAGACAAAGGTTAAAAGGTAGAAAAAAGATGAGGTGAGTACTGTGGAAGAGGTCGAATATGACATACAGTGGGGTGATGGTAGTTTGAAGTCAGAAGTCAACTGCCGGTTAATAGACTTTTCCGTATGAGTATACGTTGCCCAGGGTGCACCACATGGAGGTAAGTCTATCGCACACCCCTTAACATACATCTAAAAGCTTCCAGTTACCAAATTGAACAAATTCTTCATATATTTTGAATGCAATAAAAAATTAGTCAGCGTAAAATTTAGTTACTTTTCATTTCTCCTGTACCACATCATGACCACATATGCCACAATTCTCCTCTAATCTTGGAATCAAGCTAATGTATAAAATTGCATGGGCTGAAAAAAGTGTTACTTAGCTCTTGAACTAAACAGGTCTCACAAAACTGTGCTTATTCAATGTAACATTTAATACTGCTACTTAAATCTTTTCAGCTTTAAGATACAATCGTTATATCTTAATGCCAGCAATTAAATGATCAAAATAAGGGTGCCATTAACAACGTAGCTCATTTCAATTTACCAAAACGGTTATTCAGAATACATTTATCTTCGAAGTAAATAGAAAAATTGTCTATCGAATTGCTATTGCAGCCTACGCTAATTCGATTTCAATTAATTAAAATTAATCATTCTTCTATACACAGTGACATCTGATAAGCCACTGTCTACTCCATAAAAATCCCTAATTTATTTAACGTCAATAAATGCAATTAAATAGTTAGAAACAAACGCTTTGGGCATATTTTTCAATGGTTTAGAGGTATGATAAAATGGAAACTAACATTTTTTACAAGTTTAGAGTGCAGCCTTATTATTCGCTATATAGTGGCACACTTACCGCTTGTAGAGACAGGCACCTTGCACATTTAATAAATCAGATTTGGCAGTCAAAAAGACAAATGTGCAAAAACCTTGCTGTAGATAGTCCTCAAAACGGCAAATAATCAAACTAAAATAATTTTGCTTTATACTTCTTGGTTCATTTTGGACTCTGTATTATCTTATATGGGTTAGAACACTGTTGAAACTCTCATTCAAATCAATTAAATCTAAATCAAAATAAATGATCAAATAATGTTTAAAATGTGCAAATCTTTAGAAATTGAAGATGCGAATTGAAGAGGAAAGTGAAATATGAAGTTTTCTTGTTTGGATGAAAAAGCTATCTCAGATGCTTTGTCCGACAATTTGCAGAGTTAATTCCTGTTGATGATTGGTAATTTCGACAATTTGGGAACACTTGAATGGATTTGCATAAAGTAATATTAGAATATCTTTGTTTTTTCTTGACCCCATTTTTCCAAAAAAAAACCAAATCTACTTTATTTGTTGCCTTCTAAATTGTGGTAGTCTAAGTGTGTGTGGTTCCTTCGCTCTGTCTTCGTTGAAACCAGCTAAGATTTTTCAGAGAAATTGCAATATTTGCATATAGAAAAATAATAAATTTTTTTACGCATGCTACGTCTTTTCTGCCAGATTGAAATTGGGATAAATGATAATAGGAAATTTTTCTTTAGAAGAGAAGAACAAAGAAGTGACGAGAGAAGTTGGTGTGCTTAGTGGTCTGGAACTCTAATTCATGCATAAAGACGAATGTGAAATTGTGTTTACATTCACACATCACGTATACGTCTTCAAAAATACATTTTTATGACGAGCAAAATACAAAATCATTTTTTAAAATACGCAAAATTGACGATACACATGGTAAGTGATTTGATGGCGGATCCGCGGATGTGAAGACCAAAATACAACTTTAAGTGCCAAAATTTCAAATACTTTGCAATTAATAAAGTACGATAAGCTAGAACCACAAGCATTTTGGTGAGGCACTAGTTCCATTGGTCCAAGTGCGAAGCAAACATGTATTGTGGAAGAGGTCATTGACAAGATCAGGAGACTGGCACATCTTCATTACTCTCACACTTTACGATTTTCAGATCCGATTTTAATGATTCGTTACATCGAAATGAATCTTAAGGATCTTTTATTTTACTTTTTTTTATTACTTAATAAAGACCTTATTGAATTCATTACTCATTATTAATATAAATGAAATTCATTTCAAAAGTTTATTTATTTCCAATGGCAGGCGTATTGATAGTTATCATTAGCCCTTTAGCTGACTTCGGACTTCACAGAGGGAGGTACATTAAAGTGACTAAAAATCGAGATTGGTAGTTATCATTAGCCCTTTAGTTGACTTCGGGCTTCACAGGACAGCTATCATTAGCCATTTAGCTGACTTCGGGCTTCACAGAAGGTAGGAGCATTAAAGTGCGAAGAAATGATAGGGAGGAAAGAAGAGCGATTCACCTATCATTAGCCCTTTAGCTGACTTCGGACTTCACAGAGGGAGGTACATTAAAGTGACTAAAAATCGAGAGGGGAAACAGAATAATGATTCACAGATGTAAAAGAGATAAACAGATACAAAAGCAGAGAAAAGGTAGGGTTAGTACTTTGGAAGAGGTCGAAAATGACATACAATGGGGTCATGGTAGTTTGAAGTAAGAAGCCAACTGCCGAAAAATAGACTTTTTTGCCGTATGAGTATACGTTGCCCAGGGTGCACCACCTGTAGGTGAGTCTATCCCGCACCCCACATTTCCAATGTTGATATCCATTGAAATGTAGATTGGGGGTTACCATCGAGGTACCTTTGAAGGCAGAAATTCTATTATCGATTTTCACTAAGGTATCCAGTGAATAGAGATAAAAATTCCTAACTCCATATCCAAAAATTCAAAATTTCAATTGATAAAATTGTTGCGGAAATATTTGCATTACTAATCTAACAATAAAGGGTCATAGATCATTTTTTGTGCAACAGTATTTATATTGGAGCGATAAAAATTTTGTCAGAGAACGATGTCTCATTTGTTTAAAATTATGTCGACGATTTGAATAATGACCCACAAGCAAATAATACGGAGGCTGAGTGGATGATAAGTTACCATTTTATTTATGTTACAGTAGAGTGGTGTAGTTACATAGACAGCTAATTTCTATTTATTTTATCACACAATCACGAACGGCTATAAGCACAAACGCAAGTAGAATGGATAAGCAAGTTCATAAATGACTTCAACCTCTGTGTGCGATACATATGTCAATGGTGGGTGGGTGGGTAGATTAGTGAGTGAAAGAGAGAGAGAGAGAGAGTAAGAGTTACTTGGTGAAATTTTGTGATACGGGGGTGCTCGTGATGCTCATCGAGTCATAAATAAGATGGGTGTGTTTACTATGTAAAAAAAGGAGGCGAGGAACGATTTAGAATGATATGCAAAGTGGAACTGGGAGTCTCTAGACAGCAAATGCTTCATTGGTTGCTGAAGGTGGTGTCGAAGGTGTCCCACCAACTACTTGAAGTCTTCGTGTAGGTGGAGGGATTGTGAATCCTTGACGTTCCTTTGTTGAGGAATTGCTCACACCGACTCCAACTACACCGCCATCTACACTTCCTCCTAATTCAACAGCTGATGCGGTAGAGGAATGAATGGCTGAGATGGAACTTGATGAGGGCTTTCTATGCATGAATTGTGTCAGCATGTCAACTGGGAGAGGGAAGATTATCGTGGAGTTCTTCTCAGCCGAGATTGTGCTCAATGTCTGCAGATAACGAAGTTGGATTGCAAAAGGTGACTCATTTATCACGTCAGCTGCCTCTTTGAGTGCTTGGGAAGCTTTTTGCTCCCCTCTTGCTGCTATCACCTACAATTCGGGAGGGATAAAAGCTCGGTGATTTTTTATCCAATTTTCAAAATCTAGCAGTTACGCTTGTTTAGCAGTATTATTTACAATTCCAAATTGTTTTACCTTTTCAAAGTGTACCAATGCTCATTATATTTTTTTAATTCGATTTATAATTGCCTAGCGACTTTCACATGGTTATAATGGGTAATTTGCTTCTAATTAATTAGATAATATTTCATGAAGCTAAACGTAGGCTGCACTTTAAACACTGAATGCTTGCTTCTACTCAAAACATATTTTTAATTTAATCAGACTTTCAAAAGTATACCATAGGTGTAAAGTGCGTTTTTTTATTATCTAAATCACAGTAACCATGACTGAGGAATAAGTATTGCCTTCAAAATTATTTGAATTTACAAAAGTTTTGAGTCGCTTAAAACTAATTTGGACTGTGAAAACGAAATTCTTGGGTTGTTTCAATTATACACCTACTTATAACCTTTTAATGCAAAGAACTTTGACAGCAAGTAGAAATGAGAATCTAATTCACAAAATTTATATCAAAGAATATTTTAATGAGCAAGACGTTGAAGGTTGAAACATGCAATCGAGGTTGAATTATCCAGGACACTCTTCAACCTCTAACTTTACACTTTATCATTACTTCTGCACATTATCTCTCTCTTCATGAAAATAAATAAATAAATAAATCTAAACTGAACTCAATACCAGCACGCACCTTGAAAATAAATCAAAATCGGGAGGTGACAGATGATTAGTTATTCAATTCGTTCCGACCATTAATTTTTAATCATTTAAGCATGGAATGTAAGCATTTCGTTTAACATAATCTCCGAATATTGCTTTCGTTAATTTTGACCTATTAAATGCAAATGCATTTTCAAGGATAACATTGTTTGCACTAAGATTTTAGATAAATTTATTCACTTTATTTATACACTAGACCTTTTCGCTTTACATACGTAATTTGCTACCTAAATTACTCCAAAAATTGTCATTTATAAGTAAGTGATTTGAAATAAACTTATTGGGCAAATTATTAAAGCGAAAAAATATTTTTTACACAAAAGGGGTTCACTAAAGTTACGTATTTCCTATCCAAATTTCCGTTCAAAAATTGAAAACAAATGTCAAACTTCAAGTATGTAATAAGAGGAATATTTAAAGACATTTTTCAATAAATAACACAGAAGTTGCCACTTGAAGTCCGTTAACAGTTTTTTTTTAAATTCGGAATTAACTAATCCAGATTAATCTGATATGGGATCACATCAGCCACTATGAAGTAAGACTCTTGACACATTCGCACACCTCCAACACGGTTCATTCATATTCATTTCGATTTATTAATGAAAAGACTTCTTAATTTAAGCTAGAAATTACAAATTTCACCCTGCGTTAAGATTGTTTAGGCCTTTGACCTATGCGGAGTTTCAGTTGAAATTTTCTCTTATCACCTTTAACTATTTGACTTTATTACAGGGCAATGATAGCATTTTCATCGAGAGCTATAGAAGGCACACTTATGAACCAATTGCAGAATGACGAAAAGTAAATGAACGGTTTAATTAGATAATGATGCATTAACAAGTGTATTCATAAATTTAATTTACATTCACTAACGGAAGCTCAAACTTCCATTCGTTGGTGATGTATTATTGACTAAGATCCAAATATCTATTACAGGTGTGGCAAAAATTGATTTTAGCGGCAATACATTGATCTATTATATCCAAAGGGAGTGAAATTTTAAAATAGATCAATAAAATGGATTACGGTACTTCTGCTCTGAAGACCAAATTTTTATATGCTTCTCATATATTCATGAACATAAGGTGTAACCTCCAACTTCCCATACGAGCAATGACAGTGTTATACTTTCACGACAGGTTTTTCTTCACTCTCTAAGGAAAATGTTGGAGATAGACGTCGAACACAGAAGATATTCACGAGAAAATGGCTCAGAATAGGCAACAATAAATCACGCCTACAGACAGGTGAAAGTTTCAGGTAATTGAGAAATAAATCAAAAAAGGCTGACTACATTCACGATAAATTGGCTCTAATTTTTGGTGAAAGAAGCACAAATTATGTGTGCAAGAGAGGTGTGTGCGTGTGCGCGTGTGTGTGAATGTTAATATCAAGGAAAAAAGGCTTTTTTGTATGTCATTTCGCATACCTTAGCGCGAGCTTCTCTCGCTGCCTCAGCTTCTGCAGCCATTGCTCGCTGTAGTTGAACTGGCAATCGCACATCTTTTCTAAATTCAAGAAAACAACATTCAGCAAACAGGGTAGAAAAAGGCACATGACTGCCTTAGTTGCATAATTGCATTTTAACAGATGTACGTTCGTATACATTGCAGGGTAAAAAAGCCAATCAATAACTCCTATTACCGTGAACTAGTAAAGCAAAGAGAATTGCAATTTTACAATTTCGGAAATCTCTTGAGCATTTGAGGACTTGATTGAATAAAGATAAGAGGAAAATTAATGAATGAATGGGTCAAAATAGAATAGGTTGGTCAATGGAATTCCACATTTCTTGTCATTCAATAGGTAGTGTTCATTAATTGTGATTCAACAAACGAGTTTTAATTTGCACCTCTGTATTATCTTTCAAATTCCCTATTGGGTTGGAGGGGAATTTATATATTAGCATCATTCGGTTCAAAATGAATCAGTGGTCAGGGGTGTATTTCTTGCTTTAGGTGAGAGATTTCCCGGGTTCAAATCCCGGCTGAGCCCAAGCTGATATCTGGGGTGTGCGATAAACTTACCTCCACGTGGTACATCCTGGGCAACGTATACTCATACGGCAAAGTCTATTAACCGACAGTTGACTTCTGATTTCAAACCACCATCACCCCACTGTATGTCATATTAGACTTCTTCCACAGTACACACCTCACCTTTTTTCTACCTTTTCTACCTTTGTCTTTGAAACACTTCTGTCCCCCCCCCCTCGACCTTTTTTCATTTTGATGTTCCTTCCCCTCTGTGAAGTCTGAAGTCAACTAAAGGTCTAATGGTAACCATCAAAACCCCTGCCATTAATAAATACTTAAATATTTAGGATGTTTTCCGCTATTCAAAAGTGACTTGTTAATCACAGCAAATTTTTCATTTCAGAGCAGAGATTTGCATAATTAGTTGACAAATATGAAGACTTTTAAGACATTAAATGGCATACAAAGAAAAATTCAGGCATTATTTAGAATGAATGTGTTACATATGTTCTTAAAAATGAAAAATGAAATATTTACATAGTATTAAAATATAATGAGTCCCTCTTTACGAATTACAATTTTTTTTATTTTATCAAATAAAAATTTGACCTTTATTGTACTAATTAACATTTCCACTTCCTTTATCTGCGTGTCAATATTTAAAAGCGATATTTCCAAGACTTGGAATAGTTTATTGTCTAGCTATGAAAAGACTCGTAAACACTACTATTTTTTGAAATAATAATTTATGAGTTTTGACGTTGAAGATAGAATGATACTTTTGCTGAAAGTTAATTACTTTAACTATAAGCAACGTTCAAGCAGAAATTCTCCATTTCAGTATAATTACTATTAGAAATAAAACGAGCACTTTTCTACAACTTTAAACTTGAATGAGCTACTTAAATTAAGGCGTTTAGTTGAAATGTTTACTTATCCTAAGCTTTAAACAACTATAACGTGTCTATCAAGCATTAGTTTTAGCCAATATCAATATATAAAGCATACATTAAAAGTTATTAATTTTAGTAAAGTATATCTTCATAGGGTTTTTATGTGGATAACTTTCTTCATCTTCGTCTTCCATTTTTAAGCGTATCTATTAGGATTATTGTGCAAATAAGACTTTTCACTGCTTTTCCTGCTTTAAGTCTCAATTGCAGAATGCTCTTTCACGGGACATGTATGATTTCAGCTCAGGTTAGAATTTTAAGCCAGAAAAGAAAAAAAAACTATTTTTTGAGCTACCACGAACTTGAATTTTTGCAAGTAATGGACGGCGGTAACGACACACTTAGACTTAAAATTGCGCTTGAAATTGTATTCGAACTAATAGAAAAATACTTAATTATGGTATTAATTAAAAATGAAATTAGGGTAAGCCAGGCTACGTAGGAGTATTCCTTGGTTCTTTCCTCACAACTCCCCCTCTCCTTCCCCCTTCCCCCTTTCCCCTTCCC